>JAVKPL010005932.1:0-25638 GCA_032173675.1 Gastrolobium villosum | reverse complement strand
AGTATGAAATCATTATTTTTTGTTTTTCCACTATTTTCCTTGCAGGTATTTGGCGGCTCATAATGCATGTGTTGATACCCTCAACATTAGGAGCCAAAATATAGCACCACCAAAGGTAGCATGTGCATTGCAATTTTCTGTGTATTTGGTTACCGTAGTGAGTCAGGGTGATGCTTTTGCTTGATGTATTTCTTAATTTGTAATGGTTTATCTATAAAACAATTTTGTATTGATCTATGTTTTCAGAATGAAAATTAAGGTTAGCTCCATACATAACTGGCAATGAGTTTAACGTGAATTGAAATTTCTAAATTGGGCAAATTTTAGTTTTCAATGAATCTTTTTCCCACTTATGAATTGTAGACTCCAAATATGTTGTCCATAATGCGTGTAATTTGATTTAAACTTTGTACTTAATTTTATGGTATCATGATTCATCATTTACGAATTGATAAACTACATTATTTATTTTTCCCGTCTTCTAATTGATGAGACATGGCAATTTATACAAATTGATGCAATTTTTTTCTGTGTTATGAATAAAAGCTATTTTTATTCCTGTAGACACTTAAATAAATCCGATGGCAATCTAATGATGATATTTAACGAAGAAATTTTGGAGGTTGATAAATTTTTAAATTAATAATTATATATGGTTTGTAATTAAATATTATAAGGGCACTTGACCATAAAAAGTTATAAAAGGATTATTTATTTGTGGAGGTGGATAACTGCCGAACCTGAAATAGAAGGAAGCAAAGAACAAAATAAAAATGAAAATGAGAAAAATAGAAGTCTTGAGGGTGAAATTCCAAAACTAAGCATTATAGGGTATGTTTGGTATAGGTTTTATTTTTGATTTGATGGGAAAGTGTGGGTGCGGCATTGTTGTATATCACGTTTGTTATAAGCTATTGAAAAAAAATACTAGACAATTTGGAAGGATAGGAAAGGTGGTTTGTGTTGATTTTTGGCACAATAATACTGTTCCAAAATACACTCTCAGACATGGTATTTTAGATATGGATAGCTAAGTGAAAAATGGTGTAATGAAAAATGTTTCACAATAATACTGTTGCAAAAATTTTCCCGATAATATTTCGATAAACTAAACATCTTTCTTAAACTTTTCTATCAAATTTACTTTCCTACTATTTCTCTAGTAAATTTTTCCCTTGTAAAAAAAACTTTCGCTTCTACCAATCCGATACCTATATATTTTGGAATTTAATTTATGTGCAGTTAATATAAAGAGTGGGGATATTCTAATTACCAAAAATTCTTACTACCCATCACATCACCATTGGATCAATGAGAGAGAATGTTAAAAAGTTTTTGGAGAGAGAAAAAATATTAATCTAATGGTGATTAGGGAAAAATTTACTATGGTCCGGGGCCTTTGTGGTCCTTCCTATAGAAATTCGACACCTGTATTAAATATTTATTTTTCTCTTTTTTATTTCTTTCTCTCTCTTCCGGCCCACCCCATCAAAAGTGCTCCCGGAGCACTACATTCCGGCTCGGTGATTAGATAGGTAGTAAGTTGGTATAAGAAAATTTTGGTAGTGAGAATATCCCTCCTCTAATATAAAACATGTAAGTTGTTAAAATCATTAAATAATCAGTGAATATTATATTATGTAATAATACATTAATAAAATTTATAATAACTCATTAAAATTAAACAGTTTTTTTCTGTGGATGTCCATAGACAGAGTAAGATATATTTTTCATTATATTTAGTGTCTGTTTCAATCCTTTCTTTTTTTAGTTAGAAATTACTTATAAGTATAACTAAGTCCAAATAGATTTTGATAAAAGCTCTCATAATGAAAAGTTCTTCTTATTTTTTTTGGTAAAATGCTCTTTTTTTAATAATGAAGAAAAAAGTTAAAAGTTGCTAGGAGAAACTTTTTTTAAACTCTTATATGCTTTTTTTGAATTATATGCTTTTTTTTATAATGATGAGCCATAGAAATACAGATAAATGATTTTCTTCAAATATGTGCTTTAAGCTAAAAAAATTATGTATTTACCAAAAAGGTTTTAGCTTTTTTTTAAGATCTTTTTTTTTAGCTTTAGCTTATAAGTAGCTTCTAACTTAAAAAATAAAAATCCAAACATGCTCTTAACAAAATTTAAATACTGTCTTATACCAACAAAAAAAATATATATTTAAATACTGTCGTAAAATGCTAATGAATTTTATTAAATCACAATATTAATGTGTTTCCCATTTAAGATAATCATAAGGCTTGGTATACCCTTCTTTCATAAAAGTATTGGCACCTCAAGGATTATGTGGGAACAGTGACCAAAGTGTCAGTGTTCCACATCTTATTTCCTTAAATGCCACGCTAACAGTGTAATTTTCCAATATACCACGCGGGCAAGTTCGCTATAGTGCCCAACGAACTTGGTTGCCAATGATTTCGTTACACGTGGCATATTTTGGCAGGAAAAGTTGACTGTCACGTGTCCAAATTTGCTACGACTCAGTGTTATTAAACCCGACCCGGGCATCGACCCGGTCTGGGTACTGGGTTACTGGGTCATTGGTCGGACCGATTGACCCGAATACATATAGATATATTTAAAAAATATATAGATATGAACATATAAATTCAATTATATTTTCATATCTAAAATGAATTAAATAAGATTCACTAAATAAGCTCAAAAAAACATGAAACATAAATAAATAAAAATGCACGTTATTACTAACGTCAATTTAAATTGCTACTCAGAATCCCATAAACATACCTCTCAATGATATTGAACTCATATTTTTTAAAGTCAACTACATTAAAATATCATGTCACATTCTCTTAATTTATTATTTCGCAAATTGCTTCAGTATTGGAAATTAAAATTTGAGGTCATTGTAGAAAAGCATACTATCAAATAAAATTACAAAAAGCTTTTACAATGAGATCTACATTTTTTCTGATAAGATGAAATAATTTTGGTTTTTTTTTTAAAATGCATGACCCGACTGGGTCAACGGGTCACCGGGTTTGGCCGGGTTTGACCGGGTCGATGCATGACCGGTCCAATGCTTGACCCGGCCCGGTTCAATGACCGGGTTCTGGGTCGACCCGGGTTTTACAACAGTGCTACGACTGGTAGCGAACTTGGTAGCCAATAATTTCGTGACACGTGGCACACTTTTGTAAAAAAAGCTGACTGGGTAGCGAACTTGGTGTGATAGGTGGCACAATCTCATTGCCCGATCAGAATTAATGTTCAATCACAATAAAAAAACAAAAAAAGAAGGAAAATGACAATTAATTGTGATTAATGTATTAATCACAATTAATGTACCAATCACCAATCACAATTAATATATCAATCACCATTCACAGTTAATTTTGATCACAATTAATGTATAGATCACCAATCACAATTAATGCATCAATCGCAATTAATTTTGATCGTTACATTAATTGTTTGTGATATCATTGTTACAAATTCGAACGATTTCTGTGAGACATAAAATATGTCAAATAAGGTGTCATTGGGTGATCTCGAAAAGTTATATGAAATAAAATAAAAAATATCTGATTTGGATGTCCGAATCAAAAGTTATGGCCCTCCGAAGTGATTGGTACATTAATTGTGATTGGTACATTAGTTGTGATTGGTACAATCAAAAGTTAATCATATTTGTTCGCTAATTGTGATTGTTAATTGTCACATTAATTTTGATTGGCATATTAATTAAATTGTCATTTTCCTTAATAACTCGCTACTGGGAGTAGTGAACTTGTTGTCCATAAAAAATGTGTCATGTCAGCAAACCAAGTTCACTGGGTACTGTAGCGAACTTGTCCGCGTGGCATATTGGGAGAACTTGCCCGGATGACATATTGAGAAATAACACTGTTCGCGTGGCATTTAAATAAAAAAATTACTAAATAGTGACATTTTGGTCACTATTCCGATTATGTGGTGGTCTTGACGTATGTGTAATATAATAAAACGAATTATCAAATCACAGTATCCCAGTGTAAAAAAAAATTATGTTACTTATGAATCTAAATTAGACGATAGTCAACAAAAGTTCAACGAAATTATAATATCACAGTCTTCAAATTGTGTCACGGTAAAATGGGTTTAAAAAATGGCAATGAGTGTAAAAAATTTTCAAGTTAATAATAAATCAAAATTAAATTCATTATAAAGTTAAGTAATATTTTTTTTAAGAAATATAAACAACTACAATATAATAGAAAAATCACGCATGTACATAAATTCATATGTAGGAGCTGTTGATCACATCATCCCTTAGACACTCAATTCAACTGTTGACATGTATTATAACAACATTTTTTTAAAGATTGACAAAATTCTAAACATGAGCTACACATCTTCATACATGTTTAATATTAAATAAGTGTCTATGATAGAGAGTACCTACTAAAAAACTTCTCCATGTATATGTTATAGAAAAATATATGTCCTTTCAAAAGACACAATTTATATCATTTTACTCTCACAAAGAGATGAGACTCACACCTTTATATTTTTTTCTCAACTCTTTCTCCTCCTTTATCTATCTCTTTCTCTCATTTAAAATGATATAAATTTACATCCTTCAAAATAATAGACACTTTTTCCATATGTTATTGCAAGTAACAATGGAACGAATATAAGCAACTAAAAAACTTGGCATTAAACAAATTCATAGCGGAATCTAACACAATACAGGCAATCATTTAAAACATTTAAAGATCTTAACAACTATGTAGTCAAATCTGTCACAAGAACGCCTTTGAGATTAGACCTATACATGTAAATGTAGTGTTATCCAAAAGTTCCATGTCAAGTCTAAGAGTATACACTCGGTTGAGACAAGGAATGCTAGAAATAGATTCACAAAAGGATTAGATTCAGAATTGACACACTTGACACTTGATCGCACTACACTTCATCAGCCCAATCCATCTTTGTTTTGTTTTGTTTTGTTTTTGGCCCAATCCAATCCAAATATCCAATCCATCTTATCTTCTTTGTTTCTCACCACATCATCCCTATATTGAGGAGGGATCTCTTATTTCTAAATAAATAAATATATATAAATGTTAATAAAAATACAAATTAACACATCTGATTCTATATCTGATTTTATCATTTCAAATTCATCTTCCTTAATTATTGACTTAATTATGTACCCAAAAAATCATTGATTTATTTATTTTAAAAAAAATTATTCAAAGTATACAACTTTAAATACATCTTAAAAGGATAAAATATAATCGCTTAATGTTTACCCAAAAAAATATATATATAATCACAAAATTATTTTAAATTTTTTCTTCTTTATTTCTTCTAAAAGAGTACTAAAATAAAAAAAAAAAATTATATCACAAAATCTTAGTGACAAATAAAATGCTAACTAAAAAAAAAAATGACTTGCTGGCCAACCCGCCCCGACCCGCCATCAAACTATTTTAACCCACAACTAAGTGGGGCTGGTTGGGATGTATAACCCAACCTGCCCCGTTTTGGCGGATTGACCCGTCGGGTTCAATCCATATTGCCACCTTTATTGTTAAGTTGTTGTTTGTAGGTTATTTTTTGATGAAAATTGCTCAAAAATATGTTTTTAAGTTAATGAAGCTCTCATAGAGGAACCCGATTTCAAACGGGTTGATCCGCCAAAAGAATAAAAAGACACTGCAATAGAGAAATATCAATAAATCTTAGGGTTTAGGGTGATATTGTGAGAAAGAAATTTTATTTATGTTTCTCACTAAAAAGTCTCACGAAATCCACATCAATAGAAAATACACTAAAATCGTCATATTTTTGAATACCACAAGATTTTTTTCTTTTGTTTAAAATACTGATTGAAAACTAATAGATTTGGAGGGACTCTAAAATAATCTTTTAAAATCTTAATCGAATATCACATGATTTTTTTTTCAATCCTTTAAAATCCTAATTGAATAACAATAGCTATTTTTGTCCAAAAATAATACATTAAGATTTTTTTCTTTTGTTTAAAATCCTGATTGAAAATTAATAGATTTGGAGGGACTCTAAAATAATCTTTTAAAATCTTAATCGAATACCACATGATTTCTTTTCAATCCTTTAAAATCATAATTGAATAACAATAGATATTTTTGTCACAATAAGATTTTTTTTCTTTTGTTTAAAATTTTGATTGAAAACTAATAGATTTGGAGGGACTCTAAAATAATCTTTTAAAATCTTAATCAAATACCACATGATTTTTTTCTCAATCCTTTAAAATCCTAATTGAATAACAATAGATATTTTTGTCCAAAAATAATACATTAAGATTTTTTTCTTTTGTTTAAAATCTTGATTGAAAACTAATAGATTTGGAGGGACTCTAAAATAATCTTTTAAAATCTTAATCAAATACCACATGATTTTTTTTTCAATCATTTAAAATCCTAATTGAATAACAATAGATATTTTTGTCCAAAAATAATACATTAAAGTCCTTTAAAATCAAATCCAATACACACCTGTAAATTGCTTTTGTTTTGTATTTTGACTATTAACTTTTAAAACACAAAAAAACATCTATTTCATTAATTATTCTAAAAAATACTAAATTGTTTTTGTTTCCCGGGGGCGGCGTTATTAATTCTATTATATAGATTTATTTATTGTCGTTCCTTAATATAGTTTGATACGTTTAATTTAAGATTTAATTTGCAGGATATTGTATATAGACGTTGATTGTTTCTATTTTATAGAAGATGTGTTTTTTTTAAAAAAAATAAAAAATAAAAAATATGTGAGATAGTGTTACATTATTTTTCATTTATGGCGGGCCGGGCCAGGCTTTTCATAGGCCAGGCCGTAGGCGCCTGTAGGCCGGCCTGGCCCATTTACACCCCTATATCTAACCATCACATGAGGATCGATTTTCATATAAATTAATCTACTTGTTTCCATTGGACATACGTTGAATCACGCATAGTTCCGACAAAACGCTGAAAGGAGGAGCAAGGAGAGAAATAACTTTATTATTGGTATTCATTATCAACATGTCATCCCATTCTCGTATTGCAGTAACGAAGGTATGACTATGTGCCATGAGGCATTATTGTTATTGTTTGCGCCATCTCTAATTTATGTTTTTGTTCTGTCTTAGAGACAGAAATGTTTAGCCCAACTAGGCTGACGGATTAATCTAGATCGTATTGCTTTTGTTCAGGAATATCTATTGTAAAGATATCCTTAAACTTAGCTTGATCGTTGAATACTAAGTAAAGTGTGTGATTGTGGTCATAGTATAGTGATGATTGTGAGTCGAAATTGAGTGTCCCTTTACCGTCGAATCGCCCTTTCATTTATAGGGGCTAATGTACGAGGTTCGCATGTGGATCTGAGCTGTCATGACGCGGTGGTCATTACAGCTGGTCGGCCGTTACCGTTTGGTAACGTGTTGTGAGTTACACGTCTTAAATGCAATCCGTTTCGTTACCTTTGGGTTATCTGTAGCCGGGTTGAATGTCACGGGGTTGTCCAAACGGGCCGATTATATGGGCTTTTCGCCGGGTTGTCCAAGTGGGCCGATTATATGGGCCTTTTGTACAGGTCCATAACATTTTTTTTGTTAATTTTATATGTCAAATATATGTGTGCAAAATTAAACTTATAAATATGTAGAAATTAGTAGAACTTGTAGAGAATATTTTGGTTTTGGTAACAATTTTTACTTGGAAAAGTCTGTCAATTGGTATTGTCAGATTAAATAAAATCGTTATGTGTCGTTTTTTTTTTGGATAAACAAATCATTATGTGTCTTTACCCAATTATTTGAAATTTTCGGAAATTTGGTTGCTCACACTTCAAAGTCCAAAGGATTTTTGAAGGACTAAAGATAGTTGGTTCAAGTGGTATATGCTTGATTCCTTTTAGGAAGATTTTGAGTTTACGTCCTTGTGAATACAAAAAATCTATTTTTGAAGAGCTAATTCTCCACTCAAACATAATTGCCTCCTATAAAAAAAATACACATGGTTTATAAAAAAAAAATTAGATTCAACAAAACTATTTAGGTACGTTTACCCCACTTAGATTTTTGAGAGAATTGATTGCAAAACAGATATTTTTCCAAGATGTTTAATTTAACAACATTTAAATATTTTTCCAAGATATTTTTTGAAAATATCTGTGATTCTTTCTTTCATTCATTCATTTTGTGTGTGGCAATATTAGATGTTGGTCTTCGATTGGAATAATAACTGATTTTTTTCTATGTTTTCAGTTCTTTCTGTCAGCTTTTTTCAGTTTGATTTTTTATGTAAAAAATTTTTATTTATTTTTTTAACTCACCTTCTGTTGTTCTTTACGAAGAGGATAAAGGTTATGAAGAACCAGATCAGGTTGTTTAGACGGAAGAGCTACATCGATTTTGTGGCTGCTGTTAATGACTTAGGTGTTGACGGTAAGTTATTCGTTCTTTCTCTACAATGCTAAGCAATTGTTATTAATTGCTACAATTGGTCAATCAATTGATGTTTCTGGTTTATTTTAGAAATACTTTTATTATATATTTGAGTAGAAATAGCAATCAAATGCAGATGTCATGGCAGGATTTAAGTTTGACACAGTTGTATCTTATTTTGATTGCAGATTTTGTACCTAAAAAAATTCTTCAATCGATGAAGACTGAGAAATATCTTACTAGAGCGCATGTGGCCAGCCATCTGCAGGTATTTTTTTTCTTTTCCTTTCTGCTTTAATTTCATAAAACCAAAGTTTTTCATTTATAGAACTTTATTGGTTTTTGCAATTGTTGCAGAAATATAGACTTCGTCTGAAAAGAGTCACCTCTAAGGCAACCCAGCAAGTTAATAATGTCAGTCCTTTTATATCCTCTTCACCCAGTGGGATGAATAGTAGATTGGACACTCCTGCTGCTCTGAATGTGCCAGAGTTGCCTTCTTCTGCAACTCTTCAATTGGGTAATGCACAGAACTTAAGCAACTCAACGAATGGTCAACTTCAATTCCAAGCACCCATAGTTTATGGTAATCAACAAGGTTCACATGGATTACCAATCTTAAATGATGACATGGACTTGGACTTTGGTTCTGACGATGAAAACATGGACTTGGACCATGACGACATGGACTTGGACTTTGGTTCTGACCATGAAAACATGGACTTGGACTAAGACATGGACTTGGACTTTGGTTTTGACCATGAAGACATGACACCATTGGAGTTTAGCATAGAAATTTTTTGTGGAAGTCTCTTGCTTCCCATATTGTTGTAACTTTGCATGGTACTGCTTAGTGGGGGTCCTTATGTAACTTTGTGATATATATAACTATACAGTGTAAAACCCGTATCCGTTTCTTTTATCTCTTCCAATCGAATCATCCCAAATCCCTGACCCCTTTCCGCCGCCATGGACACACAACCTTCGGCCGACATGGTCACACCACCAGAAAACCCAGCCACCAATACCTCTCCATCTGCATCATCCGACGTTCCACCTTAAAATATAGTCATCCAACAAGAGACAGCCTCATTTCCCATCTCCGTCGTCCTTGACGACTCTAATTATCCCCTAAGGTCCCAACTTCTTGACATGCGCATCGATGCCCGGAATAAGTCAGGGTTTCTCACCAGAGCGACACCGAAACCATCCCTCCATGATCCCTCATATGCCACCTGGGTCACTGACAACAAACGGGTGAAAAGCTGGCTTATAGACTCCATGACCGCTCCGTTGATGCAGCGCTTCATCCGGTTAGAAACAGCCCACGAGATCTGGGAGGCCACCAAGCGAACCTTCTATAATGGTTCGGATGAAACATGTCTGTTCGAACTTCATCAATGGTCTTTCTCCTCTAAATAGAACGGACGCCCCCTTTCGGTGTACTACAATGATCTTCTCTCCATCTTTCAGGAGATTGATCATCGCATATCTTCTTCTGCCACTTCCGTTGATGAGATTGTTCACACGCAATCATCCATGGCTCGTATGTGTGTGTATCTTTTTTTGAGTGGGCTGGACTCTGATTTCATTCAAGTCGGAGGCGAAATCCTACGCAAAGACCCAAAGTTGGATCTTGAGAGCACTTATGCCTTCCTCCGCCATGAGCATCAACAACGGGTTACAATGGGAAGGCCGTATTCTTCACCTGATTCCTCTGCCTTGCTGTCTCATATCCCTCTTCCCTCTGTTGTTCCCCATGGTCCAAAACATCGCAAGGAGGCACCCTCTGGAAAAACCTTCCAATGTACTCACTGTGGTGAGTCCGGTCATTCAAAGAACCGATGTTATGAATTGGTTGGGTATCCTGATTGGTGGGACTTCACCAAACGTCCTTGTCGCAAGAATAGCTCAAAAGCACTCCTATCATCAGATGCTGAACCCTCTTCCTCTCCTCAGGCAAATGCAATTTATGAAGGTATATTAGGTAATTCCCTTTCCCTTTCTACTCACTCTAGAAATTTGTCTTGAATAATTGATACTGGTGCATCAAACCATATGATTCATGATGCCTCTGTTTTGACTGAATTTTTGCCTTGTCATAAGTTCTCTGTTACTACTGCAAATGGTAGTTGTGCTTCTATTACAGTATAAGGAACCCTTATTTTATCACCCACTATGACCTTGCATGCTATACTGGTTGTTCCATCCCTTGAATTTAATCTATTATCTGTAAGCAAATTGACTTCTGAATTAAATTGTGAAGTTTTTTTTTTATCCGAAATTCTGTGTTTCAGGACCTCCAAACCAAAGTGATTCTTAGCTATGGTGTTAGAAAGAACAACCTCTCTATTTTTTTGAAGCCCCTAATAATGCATCGGCCATACAGTATAAGGCAGCAGTAGTTCATAGTTCTGAAAATAATAATCCTACACTCTAGCTTTGGCATAGGAGATTAGGACACCCTTCTTTTTCATATCTGAATAAATTGTTTCCCCATTTATTTTCGCATTGTAATCCTTCTGATTTTCATTGTTCAACTTGTGAAATGGCTAAAAGTATGCCTTTTTATCCAAGTTCTAATAAAAGTGAAATTCTCTTTCAAGTTATTCATTCTGATGTATGGGGACCAGCTTGTGTGTCTTCTTTTTCAAATGCCTATTATTATGTTTCCTTTATTGATGAATGCACTAGGATGATGTGGATCTCTTTAATGAAAAACAAAAATGAGGTGTTTTCTGTATTTCAAAATTTTCATAATATGATTGCAACTCAGTTTCAATCCTCAATTCAAATTCTGCAATCTGACAATGGACTTGAATATAAAAATAAAGCATTTTCTAATTTGTTAAACTCTAAAGGGATCAAACATCAAACCTCCTGTGCATATACACCTCAGCAAAATGGATTGGCTGAAAGAAAAAACAGGCAATTATTAGAAGTCACTCGAGCTTTTTTATTTGACATGAATGTACCCTCTCAATATTGGGGAGAAGCTGTTCTTTCTGCGACATATGTTCTCAATCGGACCCCCTCTAGTTCCTTGAAGTTTCTCACTCCTCAACAGAAACTTGAAACTTTTTTTTTTCAATTCCTCATGTTATGAATCTAGAACCCAAAGTGTTTGGTTGCACTGCATTTGTGCATATTCCCAAAGTTCTACGCACTAAACTAGATCCCTGTGCTAAGAAATGTATATATGTGGGCTACTCTGACTCCCAAAAGGGCTACCGCTGTTTTGATCCAAAAACCCACAAGATGTATGTCACACTTGAAGTCTCCTTTAATGAATCTGAAGGTTACTATTCAGGGGGAGTTTCCTCTTCTTCTTCTCAGGGGGAGATACCTAATACTCGAGAAGAAGAATTCTGGCCTACTACTTCTATTCATATTCCTTCCTCTACGGACACTAATTCTCTTCAAAATCCTCCTCTACATGAAATACCAAATATACCTCAGATACCTGCTACCCCGTCCTTGGAAGCGTCTGAAACACATTCTGAATCTCCTGCCACTTCTGCCCAAAATACAGATCATCCAATCCCACCTGCTGTTGAAGTCATTTCTGCCGAGAATACAGACCCTTTACCTACGGATAATACACACATTAGACGGTCAGAAAGGGCAAACAAAGGCATTCCAAAGACTACTTATGAACCGAATCTAAAAGTGAAAGGGAAATATCCTATTAGCAATTATGTGTCATCCCATAGGCTATCTGAATCATATGCTTTATTAATTGATCAATTATCTACTGTACGAATTCCTAATAATGTGCAGGAAGCACTGGAAGATCCTAAATGGAAGCAAGCCATGAACACTGAAATGGAAGCACTTCAGAAAAATAACACTTGGAGTCTGACATCTTTACCAGAAGGAAAAAAGATAATTGGTTGAAAATGGGTTTATACTGTGAAACTAAGGGCAGATGGGAGCATTGACAGGTACAAGGCAAGACTTGTAGCAAAGGGATTTACACAAAGATATGGGGTAGATTATCAAGAGACATTTGCTCCGGTGGCAAAGCTGAATACTATCAGAATACTAATCTCTATAGCAGCAAACTGAGACTGGCCCTTAAAACTATTTGATGTGAAGAACGCTTTCTTGAATGGTGATCTAGAAGAAGAGGTTTACATGGAAGTACCTCCAGGAATAAAGACAGTACATTCAAAACAGAAATTGGTTTGTAAACTGGAAAAGGCACTCTATGGTCTTAAACAATCACCAAGAGCATGGTTTGGTAGACTATCTCTAGCAATGAAAAAGTTTGGGTATCAACAAAGCAACTCAGATCATACTCTATTTATTAAGCATAAAAAAGGAAATGTTGCAATACTTATTGTCTACGTAGATGATATGTGTAACGTCTGGCAACTTGCAAGGATTAACGACTGTCCCCACACACTAACACGAGACTTTTCAGCGTGCTTTGTCCTCACTCGCACACTTCCCAGGAAAACTTCCCAGGAGGTCACCCATCCCAGAATTGCTCCAAGTCAAGCACGCTTAACTGTGGAGTTCTTTCGATCCGGGCTACCGAAAAGTAGATGCATCTTGTTAGTATAGGTAGTACCAATTAATTCTTATAAGTCATTCCCAACTGTACTGTCCCATACCAGCACAGTCTCTGGAATCCCTCTCTTTCCGGTGTTATTCAATTCATTCATGTACCCCCGTCGCTGGAAGCCTGCCAGGAGCCGCTCCTTGTCCGTGCCCTTGCGCACCGGCGATCACTCCCCGCCCTCGTCAGCGCCCGGGATGTTACAATATGGTGCTGACTGGAGATGATCTAGAGGAAATGAAGTCTCTGGAAAAGAAGCTGGCTGCTGAATTCGAAATGAAGGATCTTGGTCCACTGAAATACTTTCTTGGAATAGAAATTTCAAGATCTAAACAAGGAATTTTCTTATCTCAAAGAAAGTATATTTTGGATCTTTTCTCTGAAACTGGGTTATTGGGTAGCAAGCCAGCAGATACTCCAATGGAAATGAATCACTCACTTGGTGTCTATCCAAACCAGATTGACGCAGATAAAGGAAGATATCAAAGGTTGGTAGGTAAATTAACATATTTGGCACATACTAGACCTGATATTGCATATTCTGTTAGTATTGTAAGCAGATTTATGCATTCCCCTAGTGAGGAACATATGAAAGCCGTGTACCGAATTCTTAGATATCTCAAAGGAACTCCGGGAAAAGGAATGCTTTTTTCAAAAAATGATAGACCATGCATTGAAGGGTATACAGATTCAGATTGGGCTGGTGATAAGACTACAAGACAATCAACCTCTGGGTATTTCACCTTTGTAGAAGGAAATCTAGTCACATGGAGGAGCAAGAAACAAAAGGTAGTGGCTAGGTCAAGTGCTGAAGCTGAATTCAGAGGTATGGCTTATGGTGTTTGTAAACTGTTATGGATCAAAAATATATTAGCTGATTTGGGAATTATATATAGTCAACCAATGAATCTTTTCTGTGATAACAAAGCTGCAATAGAGATAGCAAAGAATCCAATTCAGCATGACAGAACTAAGCATGTTGAAATAGATAGACATTTTATAAAAGAGAAACTTGAAAATCATATAATTGAGATTCCTCATATACGATCTCAAGAACAACGTGCTGATGTATTGACTAAAGCTGTTCCTGGAAAAGTCTTTGAAGAAGCCATTAACAAGTTGGACATGATAGATATTCATGCACCAACTTGAGGGGGAGTGTTGAAGATAGAATTTAATTTGTTAATAGAATTTAGGTTGTTGAGTTATTGATGTAAATTGGATAGGATTGGTTTGTTGTGTTGTTTAGATTTATAGTTTGTTATCTATTTTCAAGTTAATATTGTTTTTGATACCTGTATAAATACCTCAGTTAAAGAGGAGAAAAGAAATGAAAACAGATGTGTATTTCCAGGATTAGAGTTTTAACAATTTGTTAGGGACTAAAGCGAGTATCGTGAAATTTATTGAGGGCCAAAAAATTTAAGTGGGGTAGCATTCCATCCACAATAAAACTATAGGAGGACTATATTATTTTCCCATATATATATAAGATTTTTATTTCCTCCTTTAACATAACATAACAAACTTTCCTACACACACAACATTTTGTGGGGGTCCACATATTTTAAAACAAAAAATATATATATGGCACACAAAACGAATCTCTATAACATTACACAATCACTTTTTCTACAACATAATAAACATAAAACCCATATATATATATATATATATATATATGTATATATACTCTAAGGTGAAGAAGAAATTTTTTTTAATTAAGTTGGGTACCTTTGAGTGGTATGAGACCTTTATCCAACAAAGTAGGAAAGCTCATAATAGACAAGAATGAACACGTACTAACTGGGCAAAATAGAACAACAGGGACTGAAAGTCCCACGTTTGGATCATCCTGGTGTCGCTCCCAGAGTCGACCCCACGACAAAACCCAACTGGAATTCCCAGCAGAATTATCCAGTGGATGTCCAAACCAACACACGTCAACTGGCCAGTGACCAAACAATTTTCACACATAACAAGCAATATGGCATGAAAGCACATAACAAGCAATTTTCACACAATGCTATAAACACAAAATCCAACCACAACCTTCCACTAGGTGTGGTGGAGCACACAAGGGATTAAACCCCAGTTCCAAGGGTTTACCTCAACACTAACAGTTCCGTTCCACACGTACGCTCCAAATCAATCCTCCACAATCATGTCCGTGTGAGGCACCCTACAATGATCAATATCATGATCAACAATTTTCCAAATTACACAAAACCTCAAATTTCATGAAATTTCCCAAATTTTTCCTAAGTTAAAAATCTCACTTTTTCACCAAAATTTATCATAGCATTTCTAGCTCACAAGCATAATTCTAAGGCATTTTCATCTAATAGCATTTTTCCATTTGGGCTCTCTATCATCACACATCTAAGATTAAAGACTTAGTGCATAATTTCTAGATCTACAAAATCAACCATAAAGATACCACAAATATACTCACAATCTATGGTAGACACACCACCAAGGCTTCACTAAGCAAAGGAAGATCAAAAACCTTCAAAAACACCAAGAAACCTCCAATGTTCGGATCTGTGTTTGTCCAAAAACGCAGCAAGGAGACGATTTCAAGGCTTGGGAGTATCACCAATGGCTTTAGAAGGTGGTTTACAATAAATTTCAACACCAAAACCAAGTGATTTGGTGGAGAAATGCTCAAATGATGGAGAAGAAGAGAATGGGTCTTTGTTTCATGAAAATGGAAGGAAAGCTACGGGTGGGAAGAAAGAAAAGAAGAAGTAAGGCGTGGGGAAAGTGTGGGGGCCAAGTGGGTTTTGGTCCCGCGGGTCCCACACGCGGTTTAACTTTAATCCCGACAATAATTCTGATCATAAATTCTTAAACTACTTATTTTTCCGGTCCATGACATATTTTTATTTCCTAACAATATTGATAAAAATTTCACACTTATCGGTACACTCATACCGCAGTATTTTACACTTAAAAAGTCACTATTCATCAATTTTTCCCAAATTTTCCTATTCACTCAATTTTCTGCCCTGATTCCATTTCCAGCATTATTTTTGTCATATGAAATCTCTAACTCAATTTTTATGCCTCAGAATACATGGCTGGTAATTACCATTTTGCCCATTTTGGCCATAATTCTCGGATTTTCACTAATCCATCAATTTTATTTTCACATTATAATTCAAAATACACATTTAACTTTATGAGGTGTTATAATATGTTTATGGATTAATTGTTAAGAATTCTTCTCTTCTTATATTTGAATAAATTCATTTGTGTTCAATGCTTTCTATAAGTTTGCTCCTTATATAATGACCTTTGGGGATTGTATGGCAATAGGAATGTTGGTGCATGAACCTTTATTTGATGAATTTATCATAATCTTTGTGATCTAGGAATAGGAATAGGAATAGACACAAGGTAATTATGCAATCCTATGATCCTTGATTTTAATGCATGTTTTCTTGGGGAATAATCGGGGAACTAGAGTTCTTCCGGGATTACACAGATTTAGGGTAACAAGGAATTGAGCCCTAATTAACATAGACAGGATCGATTGGCAATATATTAAGAGCAGGTCCTTAACAAGTTAATTCATAACGTATTGAGGAGATCAGGGGAAGTCAGAACCCTAACTACGTTCGTTTTATTACTTTAATTCTATCATTTATTTTTCAGTTGTTGCTTTAAATCCAAAGTCTTAATTACATGTTATAAACATACAAACTACGTTACCTTCCTTTTTATTTGTCCAACTAAATTTGCAATAGTGAATCGGTGCTTGGGTTTAATCCTTGTGGGAACGATATCCTACTTAATCACTTTATTACTTGTACGATCGGTGCACTTGCCGAGAGTAGCAACAAGTTTTTGGCGCCGTTGCCGAGGATTAATACTTCAACATTGATAGCAACTATTAATTCTTTAGATTGGACCTTATTTTCTGCAATTTTAAATTTTTGTTATTCAGTTCTTACTTTCTTTTTCGTAGTCTATTTTTCTGGTTTATGCGAGGTACCGTTGACACCGGTTCCCTGCAATTCGATCCAGAAATAGAGAAGACAGCAAAGAGGAATAGGAAACGTACCAAAGCAAGAAAACAACAAGAAAAAGAAGCTTCAAGCTATACACAACCGAGAGAGGAAGCAATGGCGGAAAACGAAATTCCACAACCACGAACACTAGGAGATTACATGACTCCTGCTCGAGTCCCACTGACGGCGAGAATTGTTAGGCCAAATGTGGACGCTAACAACTTTGAACTCAAACCAGCATTATTACAGCTGATCCAAAAAGATCAATTCACTGGAGGGAGCATGGAAGACCCATATACTCATCTTGAGAACTTTTTATTATATTGTGATACTTTGAAGATGAACGGAGTCTCCCGCGATGCTATCTTACTTAGACTCTTTCCATGTTCACTCAAAGAGGATGGAAGGGCATGGCTACAATCACTTTCTCAAGGAAGCATCACCACCTGCGATGATCTAGCTACAAAGTTTTTAGCCCGGTTCTTCTCAGCTTCAAAAATGGCACGACTTAAGGCCGACATCACTTCTTTTGAGCAAAAGGAAAGTGAAACTTTATATGAGGGTTGGGAAAGATTCAAAGGACTACTTAGGAAATGTCCACAGCACGGTATTGAAGCCTGGGAGAAAGCACAAATTTTCTTCCAAGGAATGACACCAAGTACCAGAACTCTGGTGAATGTTGCAGCTGGAGGGTCATTAAAAACGAAAACTCCAGAAGAAGCTTTGGAGTTGTTAGAATCTCTTGCATCCCAAGAATTTGACAATGCTCCGGTGTCACAAAAGAGAGCAGGAATCATGAAATTAGAAGGATATGATGTCATCTTAGCCCAGAATGAACAGATTCTACAGTCTAACAAGAAACAACAACAACAATTAGATGCTCTAACAAAGCAGTTTTCTGAATTTCAAGTTTCTCCTGTTAGCACTCAAGTAGCTTCTGTTAATACTTCTTCTGTTACTTGTGGTATATGTACAGGTACTCACGCTACCGATGATTGCGATTTCAACCGGTCAATTGAAACTGCTGAAGTCAACGTACTCTGGCATGATCAAAAAGCTCCAGGAAGGAATCAATATGGTAACAATCAAAATCAAGGGTGGACGAATAAAAATCAGAATCAACACCCAGGATTTAGCTACAGTTCGAACCACCAGCTCAATCCTGTTGTACAACCACAAACTTCACAACAAAGTGGTACATCAGAGTGGGAGAAAGCATTTTCACAATTGTCAAAAACCACATCAGATTTTGTTCAAAGTACAAATTCATTCAGAGAAGACACTTCATCGTTTATGCAAGAAACCAGAGCTTCATTCCGGAATCAAGAAGCCTCTATCCGGAATCTAGAAACTCAGATCGGGCAATTGTCAAGACAATTCAACGAAAGGCCTCCAGGCACCTTTCCAAGCAACACAGATGTTAACCCAAACGCCCACTACAAGGCCATTACTACTCGAAGTGGGATAGTAATTGAACCAGTGATCAAGCCTTCAGTAGAGAAAAAGACAGCAGAAAAACCTATTATTGAAAAGGAAAAGGAAATTGAGAAAGAATCTGTTGCCCAGAAAACAATTCCTGAAAAGAAAGAGTTTAAATGGGAGAAAAAGAAAGCTCAAGAGAGACAAGAAAAGCCAATTGAACTCTCACCTTATGCAAAGAATACATTGATGCAATTAAAGAAGCAAACTTTTGGGCATCCAGACATTATATAAGAAGACTGTTTGCTTTGCTATTGTTTTGCAACAATATGAGTAGACCTAAATATGTATGGGAACAATGTTGGAAATTATTATCTGATGATATCTTATATCAACAACGAAAGAACATGAACCGCCAAGATATGTTTAAATTATTCATCCTTTGTTATTTGAAAATATCAAAATTTCATATATGAATATCTTGATTCCAAAATTTCCCATTATTTTTTATTTACTCATGATGATATGCAGATTTGGTAATGACCGATGAACAGATTAAAAATGTTTCTCTTGCTGAAATTGAAAGTTGCTTACAGAGTAATGGGAAAAGTCTGTGTAATTATCCTACAATGCCATGTCCCACTAGTGAATCTGTACTGCATGTAACTAATAAGTTGATACTTGATGAGTTATCTTATGATAGAAGTTTATTGGCAAAAGAGCATCAACATTTACTTGCAAGCCTAACAGAAGAGCAACGCAATGTGTACCATAGAATCATGGAAGCAACATCTGCAAATAAAGGTGGATTCTTTTTTCTATATGGTTTTGGAGGCACGGGAAAGACTTTTATATGGAAAACATTATCTGCTGCTTTCAGATCAATAGGAGAGATTGTTCTTAATGTTGCTTCAAGCGGAATTGCGTCATTATTATTACCTGGAGGGAGAACTTCTCATTCTAGGATGTGCATACCTATTGACATCAATGAAGATTCCACCTGCAACATTAAGCAAAATTCGCCTCAGGCCGAGTTACTGTCAAGAGCTAAATTAATCATTTGGGATGAAGCACCTATGGTTCATAAATTCCGTTTCGAAGCTTTGGATAGAACACTAAGAGACATTCTTCGTTTTCAAATCAAAAAAGTCTCGAAACGCCGTTTGGTGGGAAAGTCATTGTTCTAGGAGGTGATTTCAGACAGATCTTGCCCGTTATTCCTCACGGTGGAAGGCAAGAAATTGTACATGCAACAATAAATTCTTCACATCTATGGCATTATTGTCAAATGTTGACATTGACTAAAAACATGCGGCTGTGTTCACAAGGTTCTAATAATGATGTCATGGAGATTAAAATGTTTTCTGAATGGCTTCTTGATGTTGGAGATGGCAAAGTTGGTGACATTGTTGATGGATACTCCACAATATAAATCCCAGATGAAATCTTGATCAATGATTGCAATGATCCAATCTCTGCTTTAGTAGAATTTGCCTATCCAAATCTTTTGAAAAATATGCTTAATGTGTCTTTCTTCCAAGAACGGGCAATCTTAGCACCAACATTAGCGGATGTCTCCATGTTAAATGAGTACTTAATGTCAAAAATTCCAGAAGAAGAGAAGGTATACCTTAGTTTAGATAGTATTTGTAAAGCAGATGGGAATAAAAATGTTGAGGAAGAAGCATTTCCTCTAGAAATACTTAACACTTTCTTTGGAACTGGACTTCCTAACCATAAATTGACACTCAAGAAAGGAGTACCAGTGATGCTTCTGAGAAACATAGACCAATCAAGAGGCTTGTGCAATGGGACAAGATTGATTACTACAAAACTTGGTGAACATGTTATTGAGGGAAAAGTGGTTTCAGGAAATAACGTAGGTGAGATGGTGTTGATTCCAAGGATGAATTTGAGTCCTTCGAATAACACATTCCCTGTAAAGTTTGAACGCAGGCAATTTCCATTGGTTGTTTCCTTTGCCATGACAATAAACAAGAGTCAAGGTCAAACTTTATCTCATGTAGGAATTTATCTTCCAAGACCAGTTTTTACTCATGGCCAATTGTATGTGGCTCTCTCCAGGGTGAAAAGTAAGAAGGGATTAAAGCTTCTCATACTTGACGATCATGGCTCAGTTGCAAATAATACACCAAATATTGTATTCCAAGAAATTTTCCAAAGGTTGACATAAGTTAATATGTCTTATTTGTAAAACTATTATACATTACTGCTGAACGAGATCTGACCATGTTTGAGGTAGCTACTTATATCTGTACCACTTAAGTTTTATCTCTTTTAAGTATTATTGAAATTCCTCACTATAGATCATACCTGCTTACCTTAATCAATGGTTATGTTTTGGCAGAGAAAATTTTGTTGTTCATAATGATGTGCACAGAAAGGAGACACAATATCTGTCAGGGCTATTTATAACTCAACATGAGGCCGAGTTTAATTTAGGAGATTTAGTTATGCATCACAGTGCTGTTTGAAGTTTTGGAGAATTCTCAATTGTTGTTCATAATATATTTGAGAGCATTGTGACCTTATTATCTATTACTCATTTGAACATGTAAGTTTTTATTTTCTTACTATTTGTAATTATTTTATCTTTTTTTTTCTCTGTGTTTATTATAATCTAAAGATTTGTTATTCACTGTGAAATGATTTGTATTTGTTTCTTAATGACAGGTTAAATAAAAAACTTAAAAAATTATGGATGCACATTGTTGAATATTAATCCACAATGTTGGTTGTTCTACTCTATTTTCTTTTTGCTTGCCATGCTTCTTAATGTACAATGCATGTCTATTATTTTTGCTTTCCAAAAAATATCTATTTTATTATTAATTTTATTTTATTTTATATTTTTTACTAATCACCATCTCGTTCGAAGGCACGGGTCATATCCTAGTTAGTATGAAAGTTGCATCTTTGCTTATGTTAGAAATCAGATGATGGTTAATAATTATCGAGTCAAGCGATGATGAGTTTATTTCTTTTAATAAGAGAATTCGTATTTGAGCCCTATTTATTCTCTATAATAAGTCTGTACCGTTGGAATCTATAAGTCCACTATGTTCCCTTAAAGGGTGTATGATCACTGTATGGGCGATACCTATGGCTTTGGTAAAGACCAGGCCACGAGATATTATCCCAAGTATAAGCAGATAATCAGTACAAGTATAATGCTGTAAGAGAATTCAAGTAACAGGCTAAATAACGATACATAACATGCTTTCAGTTGTGTCCCCTGGGGGCTATTTATAGGGATCATGGTGTGGATAGATCAGGGAGGGAGGTCAACTCTCCTCGGGATACTCCTATGATAGCAGTGTTGGGCGGTTTAGGTGCTGACGTTGTGGCAGTGTTGCATCCCCTGCTACTGGCGATGCTAGTGTTGGGCAAAGGGAGAGTTTCCCTTTGTGATACCTGCGGCGATTGCCTTTGGTGGTTAACGTCCCAAGGTAAGACGTTTTGGTGTATCTCTCGGGTGTGCTGCACCCTCGGTGGATGCGAAGGTCCACGTCAGCCCTTAGGGCTAACGTGGAACTGGAAAGGGGTTTGGGCCAGAGAAGTTGGGCTGCTGGGGCAGTTGGCCTGTTAAGGCAGTTGGGCCACTGGGGCGATTGGGCCATCCAGAACAGGAGCCCCCCAGCTTGGTAGCATGCGTAGGATGGTGCCAAGTTAGAGTCTTTGGGCGTTACCTTTAGGGCGACCGTCCTAGAGGGTTGGGCCAGAGATGTTGGGCCGCTTGGGCGGTTGGCCTGTTGAGGTAGTTGGGCCTTCCAGAACAGGAGCCCTCTAGCTTGGTAGCATGCGTAGGATGGTGTCAAGTTAGTCTTTGGGCATCACCTTTAGGGCGATCTTCTTGATTTCTTATATAGCGATATTGCGAATGGGAGAGTTTGAGGCGTCTGGTCGTCTGTGTAGGGGCGTTCACTGGTCAGCCCCCGCCAAAGTTGCATTGGGGGCGTGTTCCGTATAGTGCAAGGGCGTTCTAAGGTCAGAAACTGCCGACTTAGAATTTGGGCGTTTTACCTTCTAGGCCTGGGATAGCAACATTTTTTTCTTCCGCTCTTCCAGGGGTGTTTTAGGTCTTTACCCTTCTGTCATGCCTCTTCGATTCTCGTGCAAGTAATTATGACGCCTCCTTAATCATTATAGGCCATTGCGTTGTTTCGAGATACGGCGCATTGAAGTGACATGATTGACATTTGTCTTGAAATTACCATCTGGCCCTTTAGCATATTTGTTCGTCGAACCACATTGCCACATCTAACGGTCTGAGATAGAGCAGCTCATCATGACCGCCAATCATTCCTGGCTGCAACATCCGACGGTCGGAGATCAAGTGGCAGTGTAGTGTTATACAATGACACGTTGCGTTCCATTTTTTCTTTAAAAAGGGGGGGATCGGTTTTTGGCGGACATTTCCTGCCTTGAAACCACTTTGAACTTTTCTTCATCGTGTCCTTCCAATCGACCTTTCTTCCTCTGCGACTGTGCATAATCTTCAGGTATAGTGTCTTACCTTTCCTTTGATTTTCTTTGTATATCTTTTCTTCTACTTCTTTGTTTTTATTTTGGGTACTGTAAGGTTATGGGTATCCCTGGGTTGGTTTTACCAGAGGTTGAAATCAAAGAGGAAGAGTTTGACGAAGCCTTCGACTCAGTCGAAGGCTGTACAGTGGGGGTCAGCGTTCTTTTCCATCTTCGCGTTCTCTGGTTCCGGGGGTGGAGTCACTGCCCCACGGTAAAATTCCGGAATTGCTGGGGTTTTCCGAAGAAAAGATTCAGAATCTCTTACCAGAACGAGCTTTAGGGCCTGTAGTTCCTTATCTGGGTGAGGCGTCTGGTTCTGGTAGACGTCGTCCTATTAGATCTAGGGGGTGACAGTCAAGGAGTTCCAGTGAGAGGGTTAGGGTTCGGCCTTCTCATCGTCGTGGTTCGGGCCCTTCCGCTCATTCAGTTGGGCGAGGTAGTGGTTTCCGCCGTCGTGCTTCTCGGCGTTCTGCCTTTGGCGTAGGGAGACTTATTCGCCCTTTGTCTTCCGTTAATCAGCTTCCCCAACATCGCCCAATAGAAACTTATTACAAACCTTCAAACCCGCCTGCCAATTCTTCACTTGCTCTAAGTACTTCAAAAGGGTATATACCCCCAATTCCTGCGTCTTTCCATCGCCGTAAATATGACGAGTCCACGGATAACCGACTGGGTAGGTTACATCCAGAAGACGGATGTCTTGTTAGGTATGGTATGTGGGATGCCATATATGAAGACTTGGGGCTTTATAAGATACCACCTACTTGGTGGCCTTCTTCATTAAGCTACTCAGATATTTATGCTTCGAGTTCTTCAGAAACTTCTGATTCTGATGGTAAGTAGTTTGATTGCCCGTCATTTTTTCTTGTAGTAATTGGTTTGGGTGTTGGCGGTTGTAGAGGTGGGGTACAGGGCGAGGTGGATTTTCTCTTCTCTTTTTAGCCGTCGTCTTGATTTGGAGGTCGAGTTGAGGATTGACAACCCGTTTATTACTCCAGGTAGAATTCTTTCCTGACTGATGGAGATTGTTCAGTCGGATACTCGCCTTGAGGCGCGGGAATGGGTAGACCCGGAAATCGTTGCGTCATCCTCAAGTTATGCTGACAAGGACGTTCTATGTCGCCATTACCAAACTGAGCCTACATTTATGATTACTGAAGATGGCGCGAATGAAGCCAAGTGGCAGCCGTTTGCGGTGACAAGTGACCGACGAGCTTGTGACATGCCAAGTGACGCCAAGAAATCTCTATGGCGTTTCATGGTTTACAAAACCCATTTTACAAATCAGAAAGTGAGGTTTCCTCTCACAGAATTTAAGATGGGAGTGTTATCCCATTTACAGGTCTCACCTTCACAGTTGCACCCAAACGCTTGGGCGTTTGTTAGGGTATTTGAAAGTATATGCCGGTACTTTAAATGAGAGTTTTATGTGCGGTTATTCTTTTATTTGTTCCAAGTATCGCCGAAGAAAAAACTTGGGTGGGTCTCTCTGAAGGCGGGGACTTCATTGGGAGCGATATTTGCTCAATATGCCAATTCATATAAGAATTGGAAACACACTTTCTTCTGGATTGAGCCGACGTTGGGGGATGGGGAGCTTCCATTTTTTGTTGATCCGGCGACTAGACAGTGCCGATTTCCTTTGTACTGGACTAAGGCCCACTATGGGGTGCCCGTCGGTCGCTATCCTTATTCCTTTGGGAGCTTGACGCTTGGCGAGCGTGCGGTGGTTGATTGGTTTGTGGAGGTTAAGGGTTTTTTGCCTGTATGGCCGATGAAGCAAGTGTTGTGCCATGGAGGTGTGATGGCGTTCTGAGTGTTTACTTTATCTTCATTTTTCTTTGTAGCTTCTAACGCCTTCTTTATCTTCATTTTTCTTTGTAGCTTCTAACACCTTTTTTTTGACTTGCAGTTGGGAGCATGGCAGCTGAATCTCTGAGGCTTGCTCGTGAGGCGGCTGCGAAGCAGCGGACACGGCAGGGCGAGGCTCCTCCAGCTCAACCTAACCTCGTGCCGAAGGATACGGGCAAGGGTAAGGCGGTGACTCCAAGAAAAAAGGGAAAGGTTTGCTCTGCCGCCGACATTCCTGCGGAAGAGTTGAGGAGAAGGGCCAGCCAGCCGATAATTAGGGAGGCGACCAGGGTTGTGGGCAACTCTTCAACCAGTGAGTCCACGTTGGGTAGCGGGTCGCCTGCCCTGGGAGGATCCGATTTGATGCGTGGCGCGTCCACGAGCTTATCACCGACTCGGCCGTCCAAATCTTCACGCCATGGTCATTTTGAAGCTGGCGGTAACTCTATTGGTAGTGATCGGGTAGTCGATCCCCCTTCGACTGAGGGCGATCAGGTTCCGATTGCTTCGGGCGCTCAGAGTTCTCCAATCGCCGCTGCTGCAGTTGCTATTACGAGCGCCCTTTCTTTGTCAGAAGGGGATCTTGCACGAGGATACCCTAACATTGGACGTCCCAAGTTGCTGGCCCCATCGCGCCTTGATCGTCAGCAATTACTGGATTGTACTCTGGTGGTTGATGGTCGCATCTTTACGATGCAGGAGATTGCCTTGGCGGTGGATGAGAAGTGCTCCGTGCAGGCAGATCGCCTTGACGATCTCGAGCGACAAGTGGATGGCCTTACTGCTGAGGTGGTTCGTCTTGG
>JAVKPL010005931.1:0-25120 GCA_032173675.1 Gastrolobium villosum | reverse complement strand
GGGTGAACTTTGGAGGAGCGTATCTCTCTCCATAGTGGTCCGATTGGGACGTGTCATACGCCATTTTGAAGCTTAAGATGTCCCCTACGTTGTGTCAAAAGCCTAGGTTCATTTGTGGTGTGCGCAGTCCATGGGAGCTGTTGTCACACACTGCCCTGTTCTGGCCAGCACCAGTGGGCAGATTCGGGTCTGTGTTGGGAAATTAATTCCCGCTTCGTTACTTGGTCAAATTAAGCGTACGATATATCAAATCGAAGTTTGAGGTGTCTAGTTTATGGTGTAAAATTTTGAGAGGCAGTGTCCTTGTGGTTAGGTACAGTTTAATCAGTGAAGTTTGGAGGTTTTAGGCTGTTTTGGAGTTGGTAGGCAATGTTGTTTGTCCAACTTCAAATGACGATAACCGGAGCTCACGAGCTCGGAATCGAGTGTGTGATAGCTTGTTAGAAAGGTAATTGAATAAGGAAAAAATATAATCTGGAGATTAAGTTTGTATTTTTAGTTTTTGTTCATAGAAAAACAAATTAGCAAGTCCGGTTAAGTGGTAAAAACGTAAAAAGTGAGGAATTGGCTAAGTGGGTTTATGGGAACCCCTTAGTATCTTGTATGTGATAAAATAAAGTGTATAAATAGTTAAGTAAGTCTTCCGCTAGTGTTTCAGTTACGATCACAGCTTTTTATTATTACGCTTTTTATACTTTTACTGTTTGCGTAATAATCGGAAAAAGTTTATCCTCATTTTTAAAAATGAATTGCTGTGATTGTAACTGCGCTTAATATCATAATTAATGTAAACAATACCGGTGTACAACAGGCTGTTACAAAAATGGATTCCGTCGAAAACTGATGAATAAAATAAATGCAAAAGTAATTGATTTTGTGAAGTTTTTCGACGGAAAAGGGATTCCTACGATGGAAAATGGATTCCGTCGAAAACGGATGAAAAAAATAATTGCAAAAGAAATTGATTTTGTGAAGTTCTATGACGGAAAATGGATTCCGTCGATAATGGATGAATAAAATAAATGCAAAAGAAATTGATTTTGTGAAGTTTTTCGATGGAAAATGGATTTCGTCGAAAACTGATGAATAAAATAAATGCAAAAGAAATTGACTTTGTGAAGTTTTTCGACGGAAAAGGGATTCCGTCGAAGATTTTTGACGGAAAATGTATTCCTTCGAAAATGGACGAATAAAATAAAAACAAAAGAAATTGATTTTGTGAAGTTCTTTGACGAAAAATGGATTCCGTCGAAAATGGATTAATAAAATAAATGCAAAGAAATTGATTTTGTGAAGTTTTTCGATGGAAAATGGATTTCGTCGAAAACTGATGAATAAAATAAATGCAAAAGAAATTGATTTTGTGAAGTTTTTTGACGTAAAAGTGATTTCGTCGATGATTTTTGACGGAAAATGTATTCCGTCGAAAATGGATGAATAAAATAAATGCAAAAGAAATTGATTTTGTGAAATTTTTCGACGGAAAAAGAATTTCGTCGAAAATGGATTCCTAAAATAAATGCAAAAGAAATGGATTTTGTGAAGTTTTTCGATGCAAAATGGATTCCGTCGAAAACCGATGAATAAAATAAATGCAAAAGAAATTGATTTTGTGAAGTTTTTCGACGGAAAATGGATTCCGTCGAAGATTTTTGAAGGAAAATGAATTCCGTCGAAAATGGATGAATAAAATAAATGCAAAAGAAATTGATTTTGTGAAGTTTTTTGACGGAAAACGGATTCCGTCGAAAATGGATGAATAAAATAAATGCAAAAGCAATTGATTTTGTGAAGTTCTTCGACGAAAATGGATTTCGTCGAAGATTTTTGACGGAAAATGAATTCCGTCGAAAACGGATGAATAAAATAAATTGCAAAAGAAATTCATTTTGTGAAGTTTTTCGACGGAAAACGAATTCCGTCGAAAACTGATGAATAAAATAAATGCAAAAGAAATTGATTTTGTGAAGTTTTTCGACGGAAAATGGATTCCGTCGAAAACTGACGAATAAAATAAATGCAAAAGAAATTGGTTTTGTGAAGTTTTTCGACTGAAAATGGATTCCGTCAAAGATTTTTGACGGAAAATGAATTTCGTCGAAAATGGATGAATAAAATAAATTGGAAAAGAAATTGATTTTGTAAAGTTTTTCGATGGAAAATGGATTCCGTCGAAAATGGATGAAAAAAATAAATGTAAAAGAAATTGATTTTGTGAAGTTTTTCGACGGAAAATGGATTCCGTCGAAGATTTTTGACGGAAAATGGATTCCGTCGAAAACCGACGAATAAAATAAATGTAAAAGAAATTGATTTTGTGAAGTTTTTCGATGGAAAATGGATTCTGTCGAAGATTTTTGACGGAAAATGAATTCCGTCAAAAATGGATAAATAAAATAAATGCAAAAGAAATTGATTTTGTGAAGTTTTTTGACGGAAAACGAATTCCGTCGAAAACGGATGAATAAAATAAATTGCAAAAGAAATTAATTTTGTTATGTTTTTCGACGGAAAAATAATTACGTCGAAAACTGATAAATAAAATAAATGCAAAAGAAATTGATTTTGTGAAGTTTTTCGACGGAAAATGGATTCCGTCGAAAACTGACGAATAAAATAAATGCAAAAGAAATTGGTTTTGTGAAGTTTTTCGGCTAAAAATGGATTCCGTCAAAGATTTTTGACGGAAAATGAATTTCGTCGAAAATGGATGAATAAAATAAATGCAAAAGAAATGGATTTTGTGAAGTTTTTTGACAGAAAATGGATTCCGTCGAAAATGGATAAATAAAATAAATGCAAAAGAAATTGATATTGTGAAGTTTTTTGACGGAAAACGGATTCCGTCGAAAATGGATGAATATAATAAATGCAAAAGCAATTGATTTTGTGAAGGTTTTCGACGAAAATGGATTTCGTCGTAGATTTTTGACGGAAAACGAATTCCGTCGAAAATGGATGAATAAAATAAATTGCAAAAGAAATTCATTATGTGAAGTTTTTCGACGGAAAACGAATTCCGTCGAAAACTGATGAATAAAATAATTGCAAAAGAAATTGATTTTGTGAAGTTTTTCGATGGAAAATGGATTCCGTCGAAAACTGATGAATAAAATAAATGCAAAAGTAATGGATTTTGTGAAGTTTTTCGACGGAAAATGGATTCCTACGATGGAAAATGGATTTCGTCGAAAACGGATGAAAAAAATAATTGCAAAAGAAATTGATTTTGTGAAGTTCTATGACGGAAAATGGATTCCGTCGATAATGGATGAATAAAATAAATGCAAAAGAAATTGATATTGTGAAGTTTTTCGATGGAAAATGGATTTCATCGAAAACTGATGAATAAAATATATGCAAAAGAAATTGATTTTGTGAAGTTTTTTGACGGAAAAGTGATTCCGTCGATGATTTTTGACGGAAAATGTATTCCGTCGAAAATGGATGAATAAAATAAATGCAAAAGAAATTGATTTTGTGAAGATTTTCGACGGAAAAAGAATTTCGTCGAAAATGGATTCCTAAAATAAATGCAAAAGAAATTGATTTTGTGAAGTTTTTCGATGCAAAATGGATTCCGTCGAAAACCGATGAATAAAATAAATGCAAAAGAAATTGATTTTGTGAAGTTTTTTGACGGAAAACGGATTCCGTCGAAAATGGATGAATAAAATAAATGCAAAAGCAATTGATTTTGTGAAGTTCTTCGACGAAAATGGATTTCGTCGAAGATTTTTGACGGAAAATGAATTCCGTCGAAAATAGATGAATAAAATAAATTGGAAAAGAAATTGATTTTGTAAAGTTTTTCGATGGAAAATGGATTCCGTCGAAAATGGATGAAAAAAATAAATGCAAAAGAAATTGATTTTGTGAAGTTTTTTGACGGAAAATAGATTCCGTCGAAGATTTTTGTCGGAAAATGGATTCCGTCGAAAACTGACGAATAAAATAAATGCAAAAGAAATTGATTTTGTGAAGTTTTTCGATGGAAAATGGATTCCATCGAAGATTTTTGACGGAAAATGAATTCCGTCGAAAATGGATAAATAAAATAAATGCAAAAGAAATAGATTTTGTGAAGTTTTTTGACGGAAAACGAATTCCGTCGAAAATGGATGAATAAAATAAATTGCAAAAGAAATTAATTTTGTGAAGTTTTTTGACGGAAAAAGAATTCCGTCGAAAACTGATAAATAAAATAAATGCAAAAGAAATTGATTTTGTGAAGTTTTTCGACGGAAAATGGATTCCGTCGAAAACTGACGAATAAAATAAATGCAAAAGAAATTGATTTTGTGAAGTTTTTTGACGGAAAACGAATTCCGTCGAAAACGGATGAATAAAATAAATTGCAAAAGAAATTAATTTTGTGAAGTTTTTCGACGGAAAAAGAATTCCGTCGAAAACTGATAAATAAAATAAATGCAAAAGAAATTGATTTTGCGAAGTTTTTCGACGGAAAATGGATTCCGTCGAAAACTGACGAATAAAATAAATGCAAAAGAAATTGGTTTTGTGAAGTTTTTCGACTGAAAATGGATTCCGTCAAAGATTTTTGACGGAAAATGAATTTCGTCGAAAATGGATGAATAAAATAAATGCAAAAGAAATGGATTTTGTGAAGTTTTTTGACAGAAAATGGATTCCATCGAAAATGGATGAATAAAATAAATGCAAAAGAAATTGATATTGTGAAGTTTTTTGACGGAAAACAGATTCCGTCGAAAATGGATGAATATAATAAATGCAAAAGCAATTGATTTTGTGAAGACGGAAAACGAATTCCGTCGAAAATGGATGAATAAAATAAATTGCAAAAGAAATTGATTTTTTGAAGTATATCGACGGAAAACGAATTCCGTCGAAAACTGATAAATAAAATAAATGCAAAAGAAATTGATTTTGTGAAGTTTTTCGATGGAAAACGAATTCCGTCGAAAACTGACGAATAAAATAAATGCAAAAAAAATTGGTTTTGTGAAGTTTTTCGACTGAAAATGGATTCCGTCAAAGATTTTTGACGGAAAATGAATTTCGTCGAAAATGGATGAATAAAATAAATTGGAAAAGAAATTGATTTTGTAAAGTTTTACGATGGAAAATGGATTCCGTCGAAAATGGATGAAAAAAATAAATGCAAAAGAAATTGATTTTGTGAAGTTTTTCGACGGAAAATGGATTCCGTCGAAGATTTTTGACGGAAAATGGATTCCGTCGAAAACTGACGAATAAAATAAATGCAAAAGAAATTGATTTTGTGAAGTTTTTCGATGGAAAATGGATTCCATCGAAGATTTTTGACGGAAAATGAATTCCGTCGAAAATGGATAAATAAAATAAATTCAAAAGAAATAGATTTTGTGAAGTTTTTTGACGGAAAACGAATTCCGTCGAAAACGGATGAATAAAATAAATTGCAAAAGAAATTAATTTTGTGAAGTTTTTTGACGGAAAAAGAATTCCGTCGAAAACTGATAAATAAAATAAATGCAAAAGAAATTGATTTTGTGATGAAGTTTTTCGACGGAAAATGGATTCCGTCGAAAACTGACGAATAAAATAAATGCAAAAGAAATTGGTTTTGTGAAGTTTTTTGACGGAAAACGAATTCCGTCGAAAACGGATGAATAAAATAAATTGCAAAAGAAATTAATTTTGTGAAGTTTTTCGACGGAAAAAGAATTCCGTCGAAAACTGATAAATAAAATAAATGCAAAAGAAATTGATTTTGTGAAGTTTTTCGACGGAAAATGGATTCCGTCGAAAACTGACGAATAAAATAAATGCAAAAGAAATTGGTTTTGTGAAGTTTTTCGACTGAAAATGGATTCCGTCAAAGATTTTTGACGGAAAATGAATTTCGTCGAAAATGGATGAATAAAATAAATGCAAAAGAAATGGATTTTGTGAAGTTTTTTGACAGAAAATGGATTCCATCGAAAATGGATGAATAAAATAAATGCAAAAGAAATTGATATTGTGAAGTTTTTTGACGGAAAACAGATTCCGTCGAAAATGGATGAATATAATAAATGCAAAAGCAATTGATTTTGTGAAGACGGAAAACGAATTCCGTCGAAATTGGATGAATAAAATAAATTGCAAAAGAAATTGATTTTTTGAAGTATTTCGACGGAAAACGAATTCCGTCGAAAACTGATAAATAAAATAAACGCAAAAGAAATTGGTTTTGTGAAGTTTTTCGATGGAAAATGAATTCCGTCGAAAACTGACGAATAAAATAAATGCAAAAGAAATTGGTTTTGTGAAGTTTTTCGACTGAAAATGGATTCCGTCAAAGATTTTTGACGGAAAATGAATTTCGTCGAAAATGGATGAATAAAATAAATTGGAAAAGAAATGGATTTTGAATAGTTTTTCGATGGAAAATGGATTCCGTCGAAAATGGATGAAAAAAATAAATGCAAAAGAAATTGATTTTTTGAAGTTTTTCGACGGAAAATGGATTCCGTCGAAAACTGACGAATAAAATAAATGCAAAAGAAATTGATTTTGTGAAGTTTTTCGATGGAAAATGGATTCCATCGAAGATTTTTGACGGAAAATGAATTCCGTCGAAAATGGATAATTAAAATAAATTCAAAAGAAATAGATTTTGTGAAGTTTTTTGACGGAAAACGAATTCCGTCGAAAATGGATGAATAAAATAAATTGCAAAATAAATTAATTTTGTGAAGTTTTTTGACGGAAAAAGAATTCCGTCGAAAACTGATAAATAAAATAAATGCAAAAGAAATTGATTTTATGAAGTTTTTCGACGGAAAATGTCGAAAACTGAAATAAAATAAATGCAAAAGAAATTGATTTTGTGAAGTTTTTTGACGGAAAACGAATTCCGTCGAAAATGGATGAATAAAATAAATTGCAAAAGAAATTAATTTTGTGAAGTTTTTCGACGGAAAAAGAATTCCGTCGAAAACGGATGAATAAAATAAATGCAAAAGAAATTGATTTTGTGAAAATTTTCGACGGAAAATGGATTTCGTCGAAGATTTTGGATGGAAAATGAATTCCGTCGAAAATGATGAATAAAATAAATGCAAAAGAAATTGGTTTTGTGAAGTTTTTTGACGGAAAACAGATTCCGTCGAAAATGGATGAATATAATAAATGCAAAAGCAATTGATTTTGTGAAGACGGAAAACGAATTCCGTCGAAATTGGATGAATAAAATAAATTGCAAAAGAAATTGATTTTTTGAAGTATTTCGACGGAAAACGGATTCCGTCGAAAACTGATAAATAAAATAAACGCAAAAGAAATTGGTTTTGTGAAGTTTTTCGGCTAAAAATGGATTCCGTCAATGATTTTTGACGGAAAATGAATTTCGTCGAAAATGGATGAATAAAATAAATGCAAAAGAAATGGATTTTGTGAAGTTTTTTGACAGAAAATGGATTCCGTCGAAAATGGATAAATAAAATAAATGCAAAAGAAACTGATATTGTGAAGTTTTTTGACGGAAAACGGATTCCGTCGAAAATGGATGAATATAATAAATGCAAAAGCAATTGATTTTGTGAAGGTTTTCGACGAAAATGGATTTCGTCGTAGATTTTTGACGGAAAACGAATTATTTCGAAAATGGATGAATAAAATAAATTGCAAAAGAAATTCATTATGTGAAGTTTTTCGACGGAAAACGAATTCCGTCGAAAACTGATGAATAAAATAAATGCAAAAGAAATTGATTTTGTGAAGTTTTTCGATGGAAAATGGATTCCGTCGAAAACTGATGAATAAAATAAATGCAAAAGAAATTGATTTTGTGATGTTTTTCGACGGAAAATGGATTCCTACGATGGAAAATGTATTCCGTCGAAATCGATGAAAAAAATAATTGCAAAAGAAATCGATTTTGTGAAGTTCTATGACGGAAAATGGATTCCGTCGAAAATGGATGAATAAAATAAATGCAAAAGAAATTGAATATGTGAAGTTTTTCGATGGAAAATGGATTTCATCGAAAACTGATGAATAAAATAAATGCAAAAGAAATTGATTTTGTGAAGTTTTTTGACGGAAAAGTGATTCCGTCGATGATTTTTGACGGAAAATGTATTCCGTCGAAAATGGATGAATAAAATAAATGCAAAAGAAATTGATTTTGTGAAATTTTTCGATGGAAAAAGAATTTCGTCGAAAATGGATTCCTAAAATAAATGCAAAAGAAATTGATTTTGTGAAGTTTTTCGATGCAAAATGGATTCCGTCGAAAACCGATGAATAAAATAAATGCAAAAGAAATTGATTTTGTGAAGTTTTTTGACGGAAAACAGATTCCGTCGAAAATGGATGAATAAAATAAATGCAAAAGCAATTGATTTTGTGAAGTTCTTCGACGAAAATGGATTTCGTCGAAGATTTTTGACGGAAAATGAATTCCGTCGAAAATGGATGAATAAAATAAATTGGAAAAGAAATGGATTTTGTAAAGTTTTACGATGGAAAATGGATTCCGTCGAAAATGGATGAAAAAAATAAATGCAAAAGAAATTTATTTTGTGAAGTTTTTCGACGGAAAATGGATTCCGTCGAAGATTTTTGACGGAAAATGGATTCCGTCGAAAACTGACGAATAAAATAAATGCAAAAGAAATTGATTTTGTGAAGTTTTTCGATGGAAAATGGATTCCATCGAAGATTTTTGACGGAAAATGAATTCCGTCGAAAATGGATAAATAAAATAAATTCAAAAGAAATAGATTTTGTGAAGTTTTTTGACGGAAAACGAATTCCGTCGAAAATGGATGAATAAAATAAATTGCAAAATAAATTAATTTTGTGAAGTTTTTTGACGGAAAAAGAATTCCGTCGAAAACTGATAAATAAAATAATGCAAAAGAAATTGATTTTATGAAGTTTTTCGACGGAAAATGGATTCCGTCGAAAACTGACGAATAAAATAAATGCAAAAGAAATTGGTTTTGTGAAGTTTTTTGACGGAAAACGAATTCCGTCGAAAATGGATGAATAAAATAAATTGCAAAAGAAATTAATTTTGTGAAGTTTTTCGACGGAAAAAGAATTCCGTCGAAAACTGATAAATAAAATAAATGCAAAAGAAATTGATTTTGTGATGTTTTTCGACGGAAAATGGATTCCGTCGAAAACTGACGAATAAAATAAATGCAAAAGAAATTGGTTTTGTGAAGTTTTTCGACTGAAAATGGATTCCGTCAAAGATTTTTGACGGAAAATGAATTTCGTCGAAAATGGATGAATAAAATAAATGCAAAAGAAATGGATTTTGTGAAGTTTTTTGACAGAAAATGGATTCCATCGAAAATGGATGAATAAAATAAACGCAAAAGAAATTGATATTGTGAAGTTTTTTGACGGAAAACAGATTCCGTCGAAAATGGATGAATATAATAAATGCAAAAGCAATTGATTTTGTGAAGACGGAAAACGAATTCCGTCGAAAATGGATGAATAAAATAAATTGCAAAAGAAATTGAATTTTTGAAGTATTTCGACGGAAAACGAATTCCGTCGAAAACTGATAAATAAAATAAACGCAAAAGAAATTGGTTTTGTGAAGTTTTTCGATGGAAAACGAATTCCGTCGAAAACTGACGAATAAAATAAATGCAAAAAAAATTGGTTTTGTGAAGTTTTTCGACTGAAAATGGATTCCGTCAAAGATTTTTGACGGAAAATGAATTTCGTCGAAATTGGATGAATAAAATAAATTGGAAAAGAAATGGATTTTGTAAAGTTTTACGATGGAAAATGGATTCCGTCGAAAATGGATGAAAAAAATAAATGCAAAAGAAATTGATTTTGTGAAGTTTTTCGACGGATAATGGATTCCGTCGAAAACTGACGAATAAAATAAATGCAAAAGAAATTGATTTTGTGAAGTTTTTCGATGGAAAATGGATTCCATCGAAGATTTTTGACGGAAAATGAATTCCGTCGAAAATGGATAAATAAAATAAATTCAAAAGAAATAGATTTTGTGAAGTTTTTTGACGGAAAACGAATTCCGTCGAAAATGGATGAATAAAATAAATTGCAAAATAAATTAATTTTGTGAAGTTTTTTGACGGAAAAAGAATTCCGTCGAAAACTGATAAATAAAATAAATGCAAAAGAAATTGATTTTGTGAAGTTTTTCGACGGAAAATGGATTCCGTCGAAAACTGACGAATAAAATAAATGCAAAAGAAATTGGTTTTGTGAAGTTTTTTGACGGAAAACGAATTCCGTCGAAAATGGATGAATAAAATAAATTGCAAAAGAAATTAATTTTGTGAAGTTTTTCGACGGAAAAAGAATTCCGTCGAAAACTGATAAATAAAATAAATGCAAAAGAAATTGATTTTGTGATGTTTTTCGACGAAAAATGGATTCCGTCGAAGATTTTTGACGGAAAATGAATTCCGTCGAAAATGGATGAATAAAATAAATGCAAAAGAAATTGGTTTTGTGAAGTTTTTCGACTGAAAATGGATTCCGTCAAAGATTTTTGACGGAAAATGAATTTCGTCGAAAATGGATGAATAAAATAAATGCAAAAGAAATGGATTTTGTGAAGTTTTTTGACAGAAAATGGATTCCATCGAAAATGGATGAATAAAATAAACGCAAAAGAAATTGATATTGTGAAGTTTTTTGACGGAAAACAGATTCCGTCGAAAATGGATGAATATAATAAATGCAAAAGCAATTGATTTTGTGAAGACGGAAAACGAATTCCGTCGAAATTGGATGAATAAAATAAATTGCAAAAGAAATTGATTTTTTGAAGTATTTCGACGGAAAACGAATTCCGTCGAAAACTGATAAATAAAATAAACGCAAAAGAAATTGGTTTTGTGAAGTTTTTCGATGGAAAACGAATTCCGTCGAAAACTGACGAATAAAATAAATGCAAAAGAAATTGGTTTTGTGAAGTTTTTCGACTGAAAATGGATTCCGTCAAAGATTTTTGACGGAAAATGAATTTCGTCGAAAATGGATGAATAAAATAAATTGGAAAAGAAATGGATTTTGTAAAGTTTTACGATGGAAAATGGATTCCGTCGAAAATGGATGAAAAAAATAAATGCAAAAGAAATTGATTTTGTGAAGTTTTTCGACGGAAAATGGATTCCGTCGAACACTGACGAATAAAATAAATGCAAAAGAAATTGATTTTGTGAAGTTTTTCGATGGAAAATGGATTCCATCGAAGATTTTTGACGGAAAATGAATTCCGTCGAAAATGGATAATTAAAATAAATTCAAAAGAAATAGATTTTGTGAAGTTTTTTGACGGAAAACGAATTCCGTCGAAAATGGATGAATAAAATAAATTGCAAAATAAATTAATTTTGTGAAGTTTTTTGACGGAAAAAGAATTCCGTTGAAAACTGATAAATAAAATAAATGCAAAAGAAATTGATTTTATGAAGTTTTTCGACGGAAAATGGATTCCGTCGAAAACTGACGAATAAAATAAATGCAAAAGAAATTGGTTTTGTGAAGTTTTTTGACGGAAAACGAATTCCGTCGAAAATGGATGAATAAAATAAATTGCAAAAGAAATTAATTTTGTGAAGTTTTTCGACGGAAAAAGAATTCCGTCGAAAACTGATAAATAAAATAAATGCAAAAGAAATTGGTTTTGTGAAGTTTTTCGACTGAAAATGGATTCCGTCAAAGATTTTTGACGGAAAATGAATTTCGTCGAAAATGGATGAATAAAATAAATGCAAAAGAAATGGATTTTGTGAAGTTTTTTGACAGAAAATGGATTCCATCGAAAATGGATGAATAAAATAAACGCAAAAGAAATTGATATTGTGAAGTTTTTTGACGGAAAACAGATTCCGTCGAAAATGGATGAATATAATAAATGCAAAAGCAATTGATTTTGTGAAGACAGAAAACGAATTCCGTCGAAATTGGATGAATAAAATAAATTGCAAAAGAAATTGATTTTTTGAAGTATTTCGACGGAAAACGAATTCCGTCGAAAACTGATAAATAAAATAAACGCAAAAGAAATTGGTTTTGTGAAGTTTTTCGGCTAAAAATGGATTCCGTCAATGATTTTTGACGGAAAATGAATTTCGTCGAAAATGGATGAATAAAATAAATGCAAAAGAAATGGATTTTGTGAAGTTTTTTGACAGAAAATGGATTCCGCCGAAAATGGATAAATAAAATAAATGCAAAAGAAACTGATATTGTGAAGTTTTTTGACGGAAAACGGATTCCGTCGAAAATGGATGAATATAATAAATGCAAAAGCAATTGATTTTGTGAAGGTTTTCGACGAAAATGGATTTCTTCGTAGATTTTTGACGGAAAACGAATTCCGTCGAAAATGGATGAATAAAATAAATTGCAAAAGAAATTCATTATGTGAAGTTTTTCGACGGAAAACGAATTCCGTCGAAAACTGATGAATAAAATAATTGCAAAAGAAATTGATTTTGTGAAGTTTTTCGATGGAAAATGGATTCCGTCGAAAACTGATGAATAAAATAAATGCAAAAGTAATGGATTTTGTGAAGTTTTTCGACGGAAAATGGATTCCTACGATGGAAAATGGATTCCGTCGAAAACGGATGAAAAAAATAATTGCAAAAGAAATTGATTTTGTGAAGTTCTATGACGGAAAATGGATTACGTCGATAATGGATGAATAAAATAAATGCAAAAGAAATTGATTATGTGAAGTTTTTCGATGGAAAATGGATTTCATCGAAAACTGATGAATAAAATAAATGCAAAAGAAATTGATTTTGTGAAGTTTTTTGACGAAAAAGTGATTTCGTCGATGATTTTTGACGGAAAATGTATTCCGTCGAAAATGGATGAATAAAATAAATGCAAAAGAAATTGATTTTGTGAAGTTTTTCGACGGAAAAAGAATTTCGTCGAAAATGGATTCCTAAAATAAATGCAAAAGAAATTGATTTTGTGAAGTTTTTCGATGCAAAATGGATTCCGTCGAAAACCGATGAATAAAATAAATGCAAAAGAAATTGATTTTGTGAAGTTTTTCGACGGAAAATGGATTCCGTCGAAGACTTTTGAAGGAAAATGAATTCCGTCGAAAATGGATGAATAAAATAAATGCAAAAGAAATTGATTTTGTGAAGTTTTTTGACGGAAAACGGATTCCGTCGAAAATGGATGAATAAAATAAATGCAAAAGCAATTGATTTTGTGAAGTTCTTCGACGAAAATGGATTTCGTCGAAGATTTTTGACGGAAAATGAATTCCGTCGAAAATGGATGAATAAAATAAATTGGAAAAGAAATGGATTTTGTAAAGTTTTACGATGGAAAATGGATTCCGTCGAAAATGGATGAAAAAAATAAATGCAAAAGAAATTGATTTTGTGAAGTTTTTTGACGGAAAATGGATTCCGTCGAAGATTTTTGACAGAAAGCGATTTTCGTCGAAGATTTTTGACTGAAAATGAATTCCGTCGAAAACGGACGAATAAAATAAATGAAAAAAAAATTATTTTGTAATTTTTTTCGACAAAAAATGGATTCCGTCGAAGATTTTTGACGGAAATTGAATTCCTTTGAAAACGGATGAATAAGATAAATGGAATAGAAATTCATTTTGTGAAGGAAAATGGATTCCGTTGAAATTGGATGAATAAAAAAAATGCAAAAGATATTGATTTTGTGAAGTTTTTCGATGGAATATGGATTCCGTCGAAGATTTTTGAAGAAAAATGGATTCCGTCGAAAACTGATTAATAAAATAAATGCAAAAGAAGTTGATTTTGTGAAGTTTTTCGACGGAAAATCGATTCCGTCGAAGATTTTTGACGGAAAATGAATTTCATCGAAAATGGATGAATAAAATAGATGCAAAAGAAATGGATTTTGTGAAGTTTTTTGACAGAAAATGGATTCCGTCGAAAATGGATGAATAAAATAAATGCAAAAGAAATTGATATTGTGAAGTTTTTTGACGGAAAACGAATTCTGTCGAAAACTAATGAATAAAATAAATGCAAAAGAAATTGATTTTGTGAAGTTTTTCGACGGAAAATGGATTCCGTCAAAGATTTTTGACGAAAATTGTATTACGTCGAAAATGGAGGAATAAAATAAATGCAAAAGAAATTGATTTTGTGAAGTGTTTTGACGGAAAATGGATTCTGTCGAAATTGGATGAATAAAAAAAATGCAAAAGAAATTGATTTTGTGAAGTTTTTCGATGGAAAATGGATTCCGTCGAAAACTGATGAATAAAATAAATGCAAAAGAAATTGATTTTGTGAAGTTTTTCGACGGAAAATTGATTCCGTGGAAGATTTTTGACGGAAAATGAATTTCGTCGAAAATGGATGAATAAAATAGATGCAAAAGAAATGGATTTTGTGAAGTTTTTTGACAGAAAATGGATTCCGTAGAAAATGGATGAATAAAATAAATGCAAAAGAAATTGATATTGTGAAGTTTTTTGACGTAAAACGAATTCTGTCGAAAACTGATGAATAAAATAAATGCAAAAGAAATTGATTTTGTGAAGTTTTTCGACGGAAAATGGATTCTGTCGAAGATTTTTGACGGAAAATGAATTTCGTCGAAAATGGATGAATAAAATAGATGCAAAAGAAATGGATTTGGTGAAGTTTTTTGACAGAAAATGGAATCCATCGTAAATGGATGAATAAAATAAATGCAAAAGAAATTGATATTGTGAGGTTTTTTGACGGAAAACGGATTCCGTTGAAAATGGATGAATAAAATAAATGCAAAAGCAATTGATTTTGTGATGTTTTTCGACGAAAATGGATTTCGTCGAAGATTTTTGACGGAAAACAAATGCCGTCGAAAATGGATGAAAAAAATAAATTGCAAAAGAAATTGATTTTGTGAAGTTTTTCGACGGAAAAAGATTTTCGTCGAAAACTGATGAATAAAATAAATGCAAAAGAAATTGATTTTGTGATGTTTTTCGACGGAATATGGATTCCCTCGAAAACTCATGACTAAAATAAAGGCAAAAGAAATTGATTTTGTGAAGTTTTTCGAGGAAAATGGATTCCGTCGAAGATTTTTGATGGAAAATGAATTCCGTCGAAAATGGATGAATAAAGTATATGTAAAGGAAATTGATTTTGTGACGTTTTTTGACGGAAAATGGATTCCATCGAAAACTGATGAATAAAATAAATGCAAAAGAAATTGATTTTGTGAAGTTTTTCAATGGAAAATGGATTTCGTCGAAAACTGATGAATAAAATAAATGCAAAAGAAATTGATTTTGTGAAGTTTTTTGACGGAAAATGGATTCCGTCGAAGAATTTTGACGGAAAGTGATTTGCGTCGATGATTTTAGACTGAAAATGAATTTCGTCGAAAACGGATGAATAAAATAAATGCAAAAAAAAATGATTTTGAAATTTTTTTCGACAAAAAATGGATTTCGTCGAAGATTTTTGACGGAAAATGAATTCCGTCGAAAACAGATGAATAAAATAAATGCAAAAGAAATGGATTTGTGAAGTTTTTCGAAGGAAAATGGTTTCCATCGAAGATTTTTGACGGAAAATGTCTTCCGTCGAAAATGGATGAATAAAATAAATTCAAAAGAAATTTTTTTGTGAAGTTTTTCGACGGATTTGTGAAGTTTTTTGACGGAAAATGGATTCCGTCGAAAATGGATGAATAAAATAAATGCAAAAGAAATTGATTTTGTGAAGTTTTTCGATGGAAAATGGATTCCGTCGAAAATGGATGAATAAAATAAATGCAAAAGAAATTGATATTGTGAAGTTTTTTGACAGAAAACAGATTCTGTCGAAAATGGATGAATAAAATAAATGCAAAAGAAATTGATTTTGTGAAGTTTTTGGACGGAAAACGGATTCCGTCGAAAATGGATGAATAAAACAAATGCTAAACAAATTGATATTGTGAAGTTTTTTGACGAAAAACGGATTCCGCCGACAATGGATGAATAAAATAAATGCAAAAAAAAATTGATTTTGTGAAGTTTTTCGACGAAAATGGACTTCGTCAAAGATTTTTGACGGAAAACGAATTCCGTCGAAAACAGATGAATAAAATAAATTGCAAAAGAAATTCATTTTGTGAAGTTTTTCGAAGGAAAAAGAATTTCGTCGAAAACTGATGAATAAAATAAATGCAAAAGAAATGGATTTTGTGAAGTTTATCGTAGGAAAATGGATTCCGTCGAAAACTGATCAATAAAATAATGCAAAAGAAATTGATTTTGTGAAGTTTTTCGACGGAAAATGGATTCCGTCGAAGATTTTTGACGGAAAATGAATTTCGTCGAAAATGGATGAATAAAATAAATGCAAAAGAAATGTATTTTGTAAAGGTTTTTGACAGAAAATGGATTCCGTCGAAAATGGATGAATAAAATAAATGCAAAAGAAATTGATATAGTGAAGTTTTTTGACGGGAAACGGATTCCGTCGAAAATGGATGAATAAAATAAATGCATTGTGAAGTTTTTTGACAGAAAACGGATTCCGTCGAAAATGGATGAACAAAATAAATGCAAAAGAAATTGATTTTGTGATGTTTTTCGCAGAAAATGGATTTCGTCGAAGATTTTTGACGGAAAACGAATTCCGTCGAAAACGTATGAATAAAATAACTTGCAAAAGAAATTCATTTTGTGAAGTTTTTCGACGAAAAAAGAATTTTGTCGAAAACTGATGAATAAAATAATTGCAAAAGAAATTGATTTTGTGAAGTTTTTAGACGGAAAATGGATTCCGTCGAAAACTGATGAATAAAATAAATGCAAAAGAAATTGATTTTGTGAAGTTTTTCGACGGAAAATGGATTCCGTCGAAAACTGATGAGTAAAATAAATGCAAAAGAAATTGATTTTGTAAAGTTTTTTGACGGAAAATGGATTCCGTCGAAAACTGATGAATAAAATAAATGCAAAAGAAATTGATTTTGTGAAGTTTATCGAGGGAAAATGGTTTCCGTCGAAGATTTTCGACGGAAAATGGATTCCGTCGAAAATAGATGAATAAAATAAATACAAAAGAAATTGATTTTGTGAAGTTTTTTGACGGAAAATGGATTCCGTCGAAAATGGATGAATAAAATAAATGCAAAAGAAATTGATTTTGTGAAGTTTTTCGACGGAAAACGGATTCCGTCGAAAATGGATCAATAAAATAAATGCAAAAGAATTTGATATTGTGAAGTTTTTTGACGAAAAACGGATTCCGCCGAAAATGGATGAATAAAATAAATGCAAAAGAAATTTATTTTGTGAAGTTTTTCGACGAAAATGGATTTCGTCAAAGATTTTTGACGGAAAACGAATTCCGTCGAAAACAGATGAATAAAATAAATTTCAAAAGAAAATCATTTTGTGAAGTTTTTCGAAGGAAAAAGAATTTCGTCGAAAACTGATGAATAAAATAAATGCAAAAGAAATTGATTTTGTGAAGTTTTTCGTAGGAAAATGGATTCCGTAGATGATTTTTGACGGAAAATGAATTTCGTCGAAAATGGATGAATAAAATAAATGCAAAAGAAATGTATTTTGTAAAGGTTTTTGACAGAAAATAGATTCCGTCGAAAATGGATGAATAAAATAAATGCAAAAGAAATTGATATAGTGAAGTTTTTTAACGGGAAACGGATTCCGTCGAAAATGGATGAATAAAATAAATGCAAAAGAAATTGATATTGTGAAGTTTTTTGACAGAAAACGGATTCCGTCGAAAATGGATGAATAAAATAAATGCAAAAGAAATTGATTTTGTGATGTTTTTCAACGAAAATGGATTTCGTCGAAGATTTTTGACGGAAAACGAATTCCGTCGAAAACGTATGAATAAAATAAGTTGCAAAAGAAATTCATTTTGTGAAGTTTTTCGACGGAAAACGAATTTCGTCGAAAATGGATGAATAAAATAAATTGCAAAAGAAAATCATTTTGTGAAGTTTTTCGACGGAAATCAAATTCCGTCGAAAATGGATGAATAAAATAATTGCAAAAGAAATTGATTTTGTGGAGTTTTTCGACGGAAAAAGAATTTCGTCAAAAACTGATGAATAAAATAAATGCAAAAGAAATTGATTTTGTGAAGTTTTTCGATGGAAAATGGATTCCGTCGAAAACTGATGAGTAAAATAAATGCAAAAGAAATTGATTTTGTAAAGTTTTTTGACGGAAAATGGATTCCGTCGAAAACTGATGAATAAAATAAATGCAAAAGAAATAGATTTTGTGAAGTTTATCGACGGAAAATGGTTTCCGTCGAAGATTTTCGACGGAAAATGAATTCCGTCGAAAATGGATGAATAAAATAAATGCAAAAGAAATTGATTTTGTGAAGTTTTTTGACAGAAAATGGATTCCGTCGAAAATGGATGAATAAAATAAATGCAAAAGAAATTGATTTTGTGAAGTTTTTCGATGGAAAATGGATTCCGTCGAAAATGGATGAATAAAATAAATGCAAAAGAAATTGATATTGTGAAGTTTTTTGACAGAAAACGGATTCTGTCGAAAATGGATGAATAAAATAAATGCAAAAGAAATTGATTTTGTGAAGTTTTTGGACGGAAAACGGATTCCGTCGAAAATGGATGAATAAAATAAATGCTAAACAAATTGATATTGTGAAGTTTTTTGACGAAAAACGGATTCCGCCGACAATGGATGAATAAAATAAATGCAAAAGAAATTGATTTTGTGAAGTTTTTCGACGAAAATGGACTTCGTCAAAGATTTTTGACGGAAAACGAATTCCGTCGAAAACAGATGAATAAAATAAATTGCAAAAGAAATTCATTTTGTGAAGTTTTTCGAAGGAAAAAGAATTTCGTCGAAAACTGATGAATAAAATAAATGCAAAAGAAATGGATTTTGTGAAGTTTATCGTAGGAAAATGGATTCCGTCGAAAACTGATCAATAAAATAATGCAAAAGAAATTGATTTTGTGAAGTTTTTCGACGGAAAATGGATTCCGTCGAAGATTTTTGACGGAAAATGAATTTCGTCGAAAATGGATGAATAAAATAAATGCAAAAGAAATGGATTTTGTAAAGGTTTTTGACAGAAAATGGATTCCGTCGAAAATGGATGAATAAAATAAATGCAAAAGAAATTGATATAGTGAAGTTTTTTGACGGGAAACGGATTCCGTCGAAAATGGATGAATAAAATAAATGCATTGTGAAGTTTTTTGACAGAAAACGGATTCCGTCGAAAATGGATGAACAAAATAAATGCAAAAGAAATTGATTTTGTGATGTTTTTCGACGAAAATGGATTTCGTCGAAGATTTTTGACGGAAAACGAATTCCGTCGAAAACGTATGAATAAAATAACTTGCAAAAGAAATTCATTTTGTGAAGTTTTTCGACGAAAAAAGAATTTTGTCGAAAACTGATGAATAAAATAATTGCAAAAGAAATTGATTTTGTGAAGTTTTTAGACGGAAAATGGATTCCGTCGAAAACTGACGAATAAAATAAATGCAAAAGAAATTGATTTTGTGAAGTTTTTCGACGGAAAATGGATTCCGTCGAAAACTGATGAGTAAAATAAATGCAAAAGAAATTGATTTTGTAAAGTTTTTTGACGGAAAATGGATTACGTCGAAAACTGATGAATAAAATAAATGCAAAAGAAATTGATTTTGTGAAGTTTATCGAGGGAAAATGGTTTCCGTCGAAGATTTTCGACGGAAAATGGATTCCGTCGAAAATAGATGAATAAAATAAATACAAAAGAAATTGATTTTGTGAAGTTTTTTGACGGAAAACGGATTCCGTCGAAAATGGATGAATAAAATAAATGCAAAAGAAATTGATTTTGTGAAGTTTTTCGATGGAAAATGGATTCCGTCGAAAATGGATGAATAAAATAAATGCAAAAGAAATTGATATTGTGAAGTTTTTTGACAGAAAACGGATTCTGTCGAAAATGGATGAATAAAATAAATGCAAAAGAAATTGATTTTGTGAAGTTTTTGGACGGAAAACGGATTCCGTCGAAAATGGATGAATAAAATAAATGCTAAACAAATTGATATTGTGAAGTTTTTTGACGAAAAACGGATTCCGCCGACAATGGATGAATAAAATAAATGCAAAAGAAATTGATTTTGTGAAGTTTTTCGACGAAAATGGACTTCGTCAAAGATTTTTGACGGAAAACGAATTCCGTCGAAAACAGATGAATAAAATAAATTGCAAAAGAAATTCATTTTGTGAAGTTTTTCGAAGGAAAAAGAATTTCGTCGAAAACTGATGAATAAAATAAATGCAAAAGAAATGGATTTTGTGAAGTTTATCGTAGGAAAATGGATTCCGTCGAAAACTGATCAATAAAATAATGCAAAAGAAATTGATTTTGTGAAGTTTTTCGACGGAAAATGGATTCCGTCGAAGATTTTTGACGGAAAATGAATTTCGTCGAAAATGGATGAATAAAATAAATGCAAAAGAAATGGATTTTGTAAAGGTTTTTGACAGAAAATGGATTCCGTCGAAAATGGATGAATAAAATAAATGCAAAAGAAATTGATATAGTGAAGTTTTTTGACGGGAAACGGATTCCGTCGAAAATGGATGAATAAAATAAATGCATTGTGAAGTTTTTTGACAGAAAACGGATTCCGTCGAAAATGGATGAACAAAATAAATGCAAAAGAAATTGATTTTGTGATGTTTTTCGACGAAAATGGATTTCGTCGAAGATTTTTGACGGAAAACGAATTCCGTCGAAAACGTATGAATAAAATAAATGCAAAAGAAATTGATTTTGTGAAGTTTTTCGACGAAAAAAGAATTTTGTCGAAAACTGATGAATAAAATAATTGCAAAAGAAATTGATTTTGTGAAGTTTTTAGACGGAAAATGGATTCCGTCGAAAACTGACGAATAAAATAAATGCAAAAGAAATTGATTTTGTGAAGTTTTTCGACGGAAAATGGATTCCGTCGAAAACTGATGAGTAAAATAAATGCAAAAGAAATTGATTTTGTAAAGTTTTTTGACGGAAAATGGATTACGTCGAAAACTGATGAATAATAAAATAAATGCAAAAGAAATTGATTTTGTGAAGTTTATCGAGGGAAAATGGTTTCCGTCGAAGATTTTCGACGGAAAATGGATTCCGTCGAAAATAGATGAATAAAATAAATACAAAAGAAATTGATTTTGTGAAGTTTTTTGACGGAAAACGGATTCCGTCGAAAATGGATGAATAAAATAAATGCAAAAGAAATTGATTTTGTGAAGTTTTTCGATGGAAAATGGATTCCGTCGAAAATGGATGAATAAAATAAATGCAAAAGAAATTGATATTGTGAAGTTTTTTGACAGAAAAGGGATTCCGTCAAAAATGGATGAATAAAATAAATGCAAAAGAAATTGATTTTGTGAAGTTTTTGGACGGAAAACGGATTCCGTCGAAAATGGATGAATAAAATAAATGCAAAAGAATTTGATATTGTGAAGTTTTTTGACGAAAAACGGATTCCGCCGAAAATGGATGAATAAAATAAACGCAAAAGAAATTGATTTTGCGAAGTTTTTCGACGAAAATGGATTTCGTCAAAGATTTTTGACGGAAAACGAATTCCGTCGAAAACAGATTTATAAAATAAATTTCAAAAGAAATTCATTTTGTGAAGTTTTTCGAAGGAAAAAGAATTTGGTCGAAAACTGATGAATAAAATAAATGCAAAAGAAATTGATTTTGTGAAGTTTTTCGTAGGAAAATGGATTCCGTAGAAGATTTTTGACGGAAAATGAATTTCGTCGAAAATGGATGAATAAAATAAATGCAAAAGAAATTGATATAGTGAAGTTTTTTGACTGGAAACGGATTCCGTCGAAAATGGATGAATAAAATAAATGCAAAAGAAATTGATATTGTGAAGTTTTTTGACAGAAAACGGATTCCGTCGAAAATGGATGAATAAAATAAATGCAAAAGAAATTGATTATGTGATGTTTTTCGACGAAAATGGATTTCGTCGAAGATTTTTGACGGAAAACGAATTCCGTCGAAAACGTATGAATAAAATAAGTTGCAAAAGAAATTCATTTTGTGAAGTTTTTCGACGGAAAAAGAATTTCGTCGAAAACTGATGAATAAAATAATTGCAAAAGAAATTGATTTTGTGAAGTTTTTAGACGGAAAATGGATTCCGTCGAAAACTGATGAATAAAATAAATGCAAAAGAAATTGATTTTGTGAAGTTTTTCGACGGAAAATGGATTCCGTTGAAGATTTTTGACGGAAAATGAATTCCATCGAAAACGGATGAATAAAATAAATGCAAAAGAAATTGATTTTGTGAAGTTTTTTGACAGAAAATGGATTCCGTCGATAATGGATGAATAAAATAAATGCAAAAGAAATTGATATTGTGAAGTTTTTTGATGGGAAACGTATTCCGTCGAAAGTTGATGAATAAAATAATTGCAAAAGAAATTGATTTTGTGAAGTTTTTTGACGGAAAAAGAATTTCGTCGAAAACTGATGAATAAAATAAATGCAAAAGAAATTGATTTTGTGAAGTTTTTCGACGGAAAATGGATTCCGTCGAAAACTGATGAGTAAAATAAATGCAAAAGAAATTGATTTTGTAATTTTTTTGACGGAAAATGGATTCCGTCGAAAACTGATGAATAAAATAAATGCAAAAGAAATTGATTTTGTGAAGTTTATCGTCGGAAAATGGATTCCGTCGAAAATGGATGAATAAAATAAATGCAAAAGAAATTGATTTTGTGAAGTTTTTTGACGGAAAATGGATTCCGTCGAAAATGGATGAATAAAATAAATGCAAAAGAAATTGATTTTGTGAAGTTTTTCGATGGAAAATGGATTCCGTCGAAAATGGATGAATAAAATAAAAGCAAAAGAAATTGATATTGTGAAGTTTTTTGACAGAAAACGGATTCCGTCGAAAATGGATGAATAAAATAAATGCAAAAGAAATTGATTTTGTGAAGTTTTTCGACGAAAACGGATTTCGTCGAAGAGTTTTGACGAAAAACGAATTCCGTCGAAAATGGATGAATAAAATAAATTGCAAAAGAAATTCATTTGGTGAAGTTTTTCGACGGAAAACGAATTCCGTCGAAAACTGATGAATAAAACAAATGCAAAAGAGATTGATTTTGTGAAGTTTTTCGATGGAAAATGGATTCCGTCAAAAACTGATGAATAAAACAAATGCAAAAGAAATTCATTTTGTGATGTTTTTCGACGAAAATGGACTTAGTCGAAGATTTTTGACGGAAAACGAATTCCGTCAAAAATGGATGAATAAAATAAATTGCAAAAGAAATTCATTTTGTGAAGTTTTTCGATGGAAAACGAATTCCGACGAAAGCTGATGAATAAAATAATTGCAAAAGAAATTGATTTTGTGAAGTTTTTCGACGGAAAAAGAATTTCGTCGAAAACTGATGAATAAAATAAATGCAAAAGAAATTGATTTTGTGAAGTTTTTCGACGGAAAATGGATTCCGTCGAAAATGGATGAATAAAATAAATGCAAAAGAAATTGATATTGTGAAGTTTTTTGACAGAAAACGGATTCCGTCGAAAATGGATGAATAAAATAAATGCAAAAGAAATTGATTTTGTGAAGATTTTCGACGAAAATGGATTTCGTCGAAGATTTTTGACAGAAAACGAATTCCGTCGAAAACGGATGAATAAAATAAGTTGCAAAAGAAATTCATTTTGTGAAGTTTTTCGACGGAAAAAGTATTTCGTCGAAACTGATGAATAAAATAATTGCAAAAGAAATTGATTTTGTGAAGTTTTTAGACGGAAAATGGATTCCGTCGAAAACTGATGAATAAAATAAATGCAAAAGAAATTGATTTTGTGATGTTTTTTGACAGAAAATGGATTCCATCGAAATGGATGAATAAAATAAAAGCAAAAGAAATTGATATTGTGAAGTTTTTTGACGGAAAACGGTTTCCGTCGAAAATGGATGAATAAAATAAATGCAAAAGAAATTTATTTTGTGAAGTTTTTCGATGAAAATGGATTTCGTCGAAGATTTTTGACAGAAAACGGATGAATAAAATAAATTGCAAAAGAAATTCATTTTGTGAAGTTTTTCGACGGAAAATGGATTCCGTCGAAATCTGATGAATAAAATAAATGCAAAAGAAATTGATTTTGTGAAGTTTTTCGAAGGAAAAAGAATTTCGTCGAAAACTGATGAATAAAATAAATGCAAAAGAAATTGATTTTGTGAAGTTTTTCGACGGAAAATGGATTCCGTCGAAAATGGATGAATAAAATAAATGCAAAAGAAATTGATATTGTGAAGTTTTTTGACAAAAAACGGATTCCGTCGAAAATGGATGAATAAAATAAATGCAAAAGAAATTGATTTTGTGAAGATTTTTGACGAAAATGGATTTCGTCGAAGATTTTTGACAGAAAACGAATTCCGTCGAAAACGGATGAATAAAATAAGTTGCAAAAGAAATTCATTTTGTGAAGTTTTTCGACGGAAAAAGAATTTCGTCGAAACTGATGAATAAAATAATTGCAAAAGAAATTGATTTTGTGAAGTTTTTAGACGGAAAATGGATTCCGTCGAAAACTAATGAATAAAATAAATGCAAAAGAAATTGAATTTGTGATGTTTTTTGACAGAAAACGGATTCCATCGAAATGGATGAATAAAATAAAAGCAAAAGAAATTGATATTGTGAAGTTTTTTGACGGAAAACGGTTTCCGTCGAAAATGGATGAATAAAATAAATGCAAAAGAAATTTATTTTGTGAAGTTTTTCGATGAAAATGGATTTCGTCGAAGATTTTTGACAGAAAACGGATGAATAAAATAAATTGCAAAAGAAATTCATTTTGTGAAGTTTTTCGACGGAAAATGGATTCCGTCGAAATTTGATGAATAAAATAAATGCAAAAGAAATTGATTTTGTGAAGTTTTTCGATGGAAAATGGATTCCGTCGAAAATGGATGAATAAAATAAATGCAAAAGAAATTGATATTGTGAAGTTTTTGGACAAAAAATGGATTCCGTCGAAAATGGATGAATAAAATAAATGCAAAAGAAATTGATATTGTGAAGTTTTTTGACAGAAAACGGATTTCGTCG